>CM034148.1:569707161-569784272 GCA_019776745.2 Taxus chinensis
AAAAAAGGAAATCATCAAAGTCTCCAAATCTTAAGATCCTGCCTTGCACTGTTGATTGGAATTCCAAAAGATGGGGCAAATGATCTGCTCGCATTGAAAAAGCAGTTGGCCCAGGCTCCTAGTTCCTCATACCGAGACGTTCCACGAAGGAGTTTTGGTTCCCAATAATGTTTCACAAAGACCGCGTCTACCTGCAACTGCTCCACGTTGGCGCTTGAAGCTCCTTCGGTCAATGCTTTGGCCGAAATTGAAGAGGAAGAGTAGTACTATGAAGAATCTTCGCCTCAAGACGAAGATGATCAAGATGTCGGTGAGCCGACTGGCGACTCCACTATTGGATACATGGAATTTGATGAGGATGAATCTGATGAAGAAGAGAGTACTCAGGGCTATGCAAGCGGACAATCATACGCTGTTTTTACCCGCTCGCAAGGAAAGGAAGCAGAAGTTGCTGACCATGCGCAGAAAGAGAAGGCCGTGTCAAACGTGCCTCCAACCATTGTTAAAAGAGGTAATCCCCTTCCTACTCAACTTCCTGCTAAGCCTTTTCCAAAGAAGTCCTTTCCGCCCATCTCTCCTCCGAATCAGCCCCCTCATATTCCTATCAAGATAAGTAACCCTGTTCCACCATCGTGAAGTGAAGGACTCATTTCCTCACTAACGCAACGCTTGGCCGCATTCGATATAATAGATCATGTAAAAAATACCAAGATCCAAATGTCTGAAGCTGAGTACCTTTAGTCAAATCCCGAACAACTTGTGAGATTAACTAAATATATTCAGAGTCAAGCTGTTACGTCTAAACAGGTTTCCCCAAAAGGAATCCTTTCCACTCCCCCTGAATCTTGCATAAATGTTGCTTCAACATCTGCATCAGGTAAGATAGAACCTTTCTATCTCTCTCTCCTAATCAATGGCCATAAGTTGAGCAACTGCATAATTGATTCCGGAGCTTCCGATAACGTCATGCCGGTGAAAGTCGCCCATGCTTTGGGCCTCACTCTTATCAAACCTTTCGGCAGATGTTACTCCTTAGAGACCAAGCAAGTGCCATTGATTGGCCAAATCAAAGACGCGCAATTTGCGTTCGCAGCATTCCCTGAAAAGAGGGTAAAGATGACCGTTCTCGTTGCTGACATTCCAGCAGCCTATGGAATTCTGCTAGGAAGAAGTTTCTGCAGTGAAGTTGGTGGAGAAATTCACATGGACTGGTCTAAAGCTAGAATACCCGTCAAAGGTGTGATGCAGAATTTAGAACCAGAATCGCAAAAGAAGTACTTGGTTACTAGCTCTGAGGACCCCAAAGCCCAAATCCTTTTTGAATCATCAGGGATGGGGAACTACTTCTTGTCTACCGAGACAGGTACAGAGGGCATTTTTGTTCAAGAAAAGGATCTTAATGAGATCTAGACCTTGCAATTTGATGGCAGTTGCGCGACTAGTGGGTGTGGCACCGGAATCGTGCTAATATCTCCCGAAGAGGAGGTAATTCCTCTTTCTTTCAAATTGCAGTTTTTCAACACTAACAATACTGCTGAGTATGAATCTCTGTTGCTCGGTATGCAAGCTGGAAAGGAAAGGGGAATTAAAAATCTGAAAGTTCAAGGTGATGCTGAGCTAGTTGTAAATCAGGTCAAAAGGATTTACCAAGTGAAAAATGAAAGGCTCAGGCACTACCGTAACGCAGTATGGGACAGCATTGAGGAATTTGATGCCTTTTCGATAGGGGCAATTCCAAGAGCTCAAAATGATATGGCCGATTCATTGGCCGTTTCAGCGTCTATCATGCTCCCGCACCCAGGTTTGAAAACGAACAAATACACCATTGAAGTGGTTTTCCGCCCGAGCGTGCCAGACAACTCTCAACATTGGCAGGTATTCAACGATGATAATCACCTCATTGCCTTTCTAGAAAAATTAGAACATTTTGATGAGTTGTATTTTGAAGGATCCACCTCTACATGCCGTGAATCAATCAACAGTCAAAACCATGAATCAGAGGAGCAGGACGGCATACGTCAGCTCAAAGAAAATAAAATTCCAAAGGGCCTGGTTTCTCTGGAGTGCTTGTTTGACAGGCATGACCGTTTTATGAAAAAGAAGAAGCAAGATGTTCCTGACTCATCCCCAGAAATAGAACCAGTCAATATAGGTTCTAAGGCACATCCGCAATTTGTAAACATTGGCAAATGTTGCATGCCTGAAGAGAAGCGAAAATTTGTCAATTTGCTGAAGAAATATATAGATGTGTTGGCATGGTCCTATGCTGATCTAAAGTCCTTCAAGCCAAAGGACGTTTAGCATGACATACCGCTGAAAGAAGATGTCAAAGCCTTTCGCTAGAAGCAAAGGCACTATAATCCGAAGATTTCGGGCACCATCCAGGCAGAAATTCAGAAGATGCTGGATGCAAGAATCATCTTCCCTATCCATCACAGCACTTGGGTGGCGAATATTGTGCCAGTGCGCAAGAAAAACAGCGAGATACGCATATGCGTAGACTTTCGAAATTTGAATCAAGCTTCACTGAAAGATAACTACCCTCTTCCGATAATGGATCAAGTTCTGCAAGTAGTAACTGGATCAGAAATGTTGTCTATGCTTGATGGTTTTTCAGGATACAATCAGATTGAAGTCTCGCTTGAAGATCAATTCAAAACAGCATTCACTACTCCCTGGGGTACATTTGGCTATAACAGGATGCCTTTCGGCCTAACTAATGCTGGTGCTACTTTTCAACGGGCCATGGACTTCGCATTTAAGGGTATGATGGGAAAAGTCATTGTAGTTTATCTAGATGACTTAACCGTGTTCTCTAAACAACGAAGTGATCATTGTGATCACTTGGAGCAAGTATTGGCTAGGTGCCGAGAACATGGAATTTCCCTAAATCCCAAAAAGTCCGTTTTTGGAGTTATGGAAGGGAAGTTGCTAGGGCATGTGGTTAGCAAAGAAGGAACGAGGATAGATATTGAAAGGGTTAAGGCTATTCAGAGCCTTACTCTGCCTACAAGCAAGACTGGTGTTCATTCTTTCTTCAGAAAGGTGAACTTTCTTAGGCGTTTTGTTCCTGATTTTGCCAAAAAGACTCGCCACATATCAAACATGATGAAGGGGTCACCAACTTTCAGATGGAGTGAGGAAGGGAAAAAGTCATTTGAAGAAATAAAAACTTCTGTTGCCCATGCACCAGTCCTGGTATGTCCCGACTTCTCCAAGGACTTCATCATGTATAGCTACGCATCAGAACATACTGTGTCTGCAATCTTAATACAAAAGAATTCAGAAGACATTGAATCCCCGATTGCATTCATGAGTTCTCCCCTCAAGCCTCACGAGTTGAAGATGACTCAATTGGAAAAGCATGCCTTTGCCGTTGTCAAAGCAGTGAAGAATTTTAGGTATTACATTCTAAACTCACATACAGTGGTGCTGGTCCCTGACACGGCGGTAAAATCAATTCTAACTCAGCAGGAGTTAGGAAGCTTGAGAGGGAATTGGATCGCAAAGGTCCAGGAATATGACCTGGATATTAAACCTACCAAGCTGGTGAGGGGCAAGGGCCTGTGTCAGTTAATGGCTGAAAATGAAAATTTAGAAGGTCTTAAAGGAAAAGAAGATTGTGCCAACGAAGAGCAAAGCCCTCTAAAGGAGCCTGATTCTCTACCTCTAGTTATGTTTGTTGCAACTAGTGACGAGTGGTACTCCGACATTGCTTTCTTCCTTACCTACGGCGAATGCCCAATGCACCTAACTGTGAGGGAGAAGCACGCTATAAAGCTCAGAGCAGCTAAATATGTCATCTGGGATGACGGTTTATATAAGCGCGGGATAGACAGTGTCTTCCTGTGATGTGTTGACAAGCCCCAGCAAGTAAAACTTCTGGAAAGTTTTCACAATTCAGCCTGTGGAGGCCATTTTTCTTCTTCCGTGACAGCACACAAGATCGTTCGAGCCAGGTACTATTGGCCAACGCTCTTTCAAGATGTGAATACCTGGGTGGCAAAGTGTGAACCCTGTCAGCAATTTGTCGGCAAGCCCAAGTTGGCAGCCCTTCCCCTAAGGCCGGTCATCATCAATGAACCATTCAGGCAATGGGGAATTGATTTTATTGGCGCACTCAATCCTCAATCGAGTGCTGGACATAGCTATGCCCTTACAACAATGGATTACTTCACCAAGTGGGTGGAAGCCATACCTGTCAAGCACGCCACTTCTGAGGTGGTTTGCAGTTTTATCAAAGAAAATATCATTGTCAGGTTCGTCGTTCCAAACAAAATCGTTGTTGATAATGCTTCTAACTTCTCCTCCCGAGAAGTTATTAGTTTTTGCTATGAATATGGAATAACTTTAGCACATGCCGCGGATTATTACCCTCAGGGAAATGGTCAGGCGGAATCCAGTAATAAGAACTTGGTGACCATAATACGGAAATTGGTAGATGAGAATCAGCGGATGTGGCACAAGTCTTTGTACGATGCTTTGTGGGCGGACCGCATTACCCCCAAGAGATCTCTCGGCATGTCACCTTTTCAAGTGTTATATGGCACTGATTCCGAACTTCCTATTTCTGCTGAACTTCCTGCTCTGCGCTTGGTGGCACGAGCAATTGAAGATGAAACTTTCCAGAATTCTCTAGAAAAGAGAATCATGTATCTTGCGGAACTTGAAGAAAAGAGAGTAAGAGTGGTCGACAGGATCACTGAACATCAGAATCAAGTAAAGATGCTTTTTGACAAGAAGGCCAAGCAGAGAAATTTTTCAAGTGGGAGATCTTGTCCTCTTATGGGACAAACAAAGAGAGCTAAAGGGCATGCATGGAAAGTTTGATTCCCTGTGGAGAGGGCCCTTCAAAATCAAGCAACTCAATGGAGAGAATAGTTTCTATCTCTCGTATCTGGATGGAGCTAAACACCCGCTTCCCTATAGCGGGCAACATCTCAAGATATTCAGGAAGTAGAGCTTGCTCTCTTCTTTGTACAGTTTATTTTATTTATACAGTTTGCTTTCGTTGTGTGTTTGCTTTCGGTTTGTCATGTGTTTCTTTCGTTCTCCCTCCGGTCCCCCTTGTTTTTGACTCTGTTACCCAATGGATAGGCACATGTGATCTAGGATTCTCTACCCCTGAGTTCACTCAGGAGTAGTCCCCAGAAGGAGCCAGCTGTTATCCCGTAAGATTGACAAGGGCAATTTTACCGATAACCATACCGAAACTTTTGTTTCGATCCCTCATTAGGGATCCCTTGCGTTCGAAACATTGTAAAATCCCTTCCCGGGAAATCTAGTTTTTGAACTTAGTCTTTTTGAGCCTTTTTTTGGCCGGGCGCATGGATTTTCCTTGTAACACCAAGTTTTGGTGCGCCCCCTTAAAAGCCTTTGGCGCATGGTTTTCCATGTTAACACGTCTTTCAGTGCGCCAAAGGATGTTGAATCACTTTTTGGTGCGCCAAAGGGCGCACATAATCTCTCTGCAACACCAAGTTTTGGTGCACCAAAGGGCGCACATAACTTCGTGTTGACAATGCATATGGTGCGCCAAAGGTGCACTCATTCTTCTGTTGTCAAATACTTCCGTACGCCAAAGGGCGCACACTTTCCCCTGTTGACAGCAGTTTTCATGCGCCATTTCAAAAGTGGTTGGCGCATTGATGACAAGTTTTTCTATAAATATCAGTGCGCGCCCAATGTCATTTTCATTCCTTTTTGTCAAAACACGTGATCGCTCTGGACTTGTCAGCTCTGCTCTGTCGTTATCATCACCCTGTGGACCCGCTCTCCAATTTTTGATATATATTCGAGGTAAGAGGTTCTCCCTCTTTTTCATTATGTGCTTGGTCTGTGTTCTTGGTCGGGGTTTTGGTTTACTGGCCAGTTTTAAATGGAATATGATTAAGCTAGTTTTTCCCCCCTGTGCTATTCCATCACGTTTTCTTCTTTTCCTCCTCCTCTCACTCCCTCTTTCCAGATCTACTGGAAGGGGAGCTGTTTTGAAAGGGCTTGGTCTGCAAAACCTTTTTGTAAAAAAAGCTTATATGACTAAGTAACTTTTGAAGTGGAAGAAAAGAATGAGATATTTGAGCAGTTAGTGTAGTTCCATGGCGCAATGGCGCGTCTTGTTGCACTTAAGACAGTTGCACCCCTCGACGCATCTACCACCCCTGTTGCATAATCAATACCCGCGCCTATGGCGCAACCCTTCCGTCCTGCTGTAGTTAGAATTCATGCGCCCTCAAAGCACGCCCTTTTTGGATGCTACAAGTATAAATCCCGCGCTTCCATAAAACCCTTTGGCGCACCTTCTTTCCATGTTACATCCCGCTTTCATGCGCCAAAGGGCGCACCCAGCTTTCATGCAACACAAGCCTTATTCGCGCAAGTATAAAGTTAGAAAGGCGCGGGCACACCCTCCATTGCAGTAACATGATGTTGTGTAAAACCTTCATGTGCCGCGCCAAAGCCTTTGGCGCACCATTTGTTAATGTTACACAATCTTCCCATGCGCCAAAAGGCGCACCGAACCCCAATGTAACACGCATTTCCTGTGCGCCCTGCTATAAAATGCAACCTGCTTCATCCATGCGCCATGCGCCTTTGGCGCCAGTATAACCTCTCCAACATTCCTTTTCTGTGCACCTTATCTATTTGGCCTGCCAGTTGCATTTTTCCCGCGCCCTGAGCCTTAAAATCTCTAACTCTTTCTTCTGCTAGCTTTCCAATGGAAGATCAAATGACTAATTCAACCTTTTTGGATTGGGTCTCACTTCTTCTTCGTGCAGATCAGCAACTGAGTTCGAAAGAACACATGTCTACGTCAAGCAAGAAGCCCACCAAACCAAGAGGAAAGGCTAAGCTGACAGAAGAAGAGATGAAATACAAATATCAGAGGGTCAGGATGCCCGAATCACAGGCTGAGTGCAGTATGGATGTCAGAGACTCTGAATTGGGTCACATTGACATGGATGAGTTCTGGGTTAGGACTCAAAAAGTTACAAGAAGTCCATGGATGGACAAGTTAATAGGCAGTGCCCTGCACTTCGCCGGAGGAATCCCCATCAGCGCTGTCAACAACGAATTCATGATGGTGATTGCGCAATGTTACAACAAAGACACAAGATGTGTCGAGAACAGTAAGGGCGAGGCAGTCATAAACCTCACTGCCCGTCACTTTGAGTTAATGCTTGGCATCCCTCACCACCGGAACTATGTGGCTGTTAGCCAACGAGAATGCATCAAGGCCTGGGAAGACAATGAAGACCAGTGCATGCAATTGATGAATGAGGTCTACCTAAAGAATAAGAAGGTGGTGACCCGGTGGCCTCAGACTATCCACCGAAGTGATTTCTCAGAGGAACTCAGTGATACTATCACCTTCCTGAGCAGAGTCTTCGGGCTTTCAGATGCCCACTATTTCCATAAGTGGATGCTGCGGTACCTGGAGACAATGAATAAGAATTTTCCTGATCAGCGCTTTTGCTGGGAGAAAATAATAAGCAGCACCATATCTGAGCAGCTACAACAGTTTGCCACAACAGGAGTGTTCCATATGAACTCCTATGTAGTCTATGCTGCAACGTCGGCAAGGGATTATTTGGGGCTGAACCGAAGTGGAGTATGGCCTCAGGCCAAGATATTTGATTACTACCCAGAGCTGAGGCTGGAGAATAGCATCCAACATTTCGCAAAAGTTAACGATGCATTCTTCTATCATGTCATCTGCCTACTGAGGCCAAACATGACTCACAGCCGGACGACCAAGCACATAGTGGCAGTCACAAAGAAATGGGGGGCCCTGTTCACCCAATTTCCCACGTTCACCTATCTGAGGGCTGCCAACTTTTTGGGAGAGCCAACCAGGCTACCAAGGTATGCTGGGCCTAAGCTGATTCTACTAGAACTGTCAAGACAGCTGGTCACATACCATGAGAAGTGCCTCAAAAGAAAGAAGGGTGGAACTCCTTTCCCCCTCAAAGTGGGCCGATACACATGCTCCACCCACCATAAGGCGAAGGAAATGTTCGTAGAGCTGGAGCTACTCAACTTGAAGCATGACTTCCCAGCCAGGCCTACCTTCGACCCAAGAAGCTGCCTGCCAAAAGCGAAGCTCGATCCGATCCATGTCCCTCAAATTGAGGATATTTACATTGACGTTCTCCATGAGGTGGAACTCAGAAGAAAGGATCACTCTCGCTTAGCATTGGCGGAAATCATCTAATACGGAGTGGCCATTGTCCCCGAAGGCTTCCAGACTACGGAAGATGAAGTAGATGAGGTATATAATGACACAGATGGGGATAATTGGCCCCTTCCCGGCCATTGACAGGAATAAGTCTCCTCAAACAATTGAGGAGAGGGTCAAGGAGACTATGCGGAGAACAGAGCATTGGTGCTGCATGAACGGACTAATCTACCTCGGGGTAGATTTCACAACTTCCCCTTTGGGCAACGCACTTCCAAGGTCAAAGAAGCAGCTGAAAGGCAAAGGTGTAGAAGGTGAACCTAGCACCATTCAGGAGGAAGCCCCTGAAAGTCCTCTTCCTTCAGAGCCTGAACAAGTCATAACTCTTGATGAGGAATTGACAGAGGATAGTCCTATACGCCCATCCACCCAGGATGTCGGCGTCGCTACAACTTCAGAGGTCCCTTCTATCCCTTCTTCTTCTCTTCCTTCCCCTCCTCGAGTGACTCAAACGACCACCCCTTTGGTCGTGTCCTCTGCCCCTTCTTCTACCCTTTCCCCTGCCTCTTCATCTATCTTCTCCTCCCTCACTGATTTGTCCTTCCTCTATTTCTTCCCTCATCTCCGAGCTCCCTTCCCTTCCTATGTCTTCTGCAGTTGCAGTTTCCCTTCCTCCCGTGGACATTTCTTCGGCTATTCTTTCCATGCCGCCGCCGCGTGTCTCCACGTTTTTTCCCCTCTTCTACTGTTGCTACCTCCCCCTCTGTCTCTGGTCCTTCTTCTATAGGACCAGCTTGGATCTCTCAGTAGCTGAGCCAACAAAAGAGGAAAGTCCCCCATCACTCCGATGGACTTTTCGGTCATACCGGCTAAAGGAGTAAAGAAGCACAAGCCGGTTGCACGCTTCTTGAAAGAGTGCTGCAGGTGAGAGAGTCATGGAAATAGCGTACCCCAAACCCCTCAAAGAGAAAGAAGATCTGTCTCTGACAGATTTCACTGTGACCCAAGTCACAATGGGGACATCCTTAGAAAGTCTCCAGGGGGAAGCTCTTTCTGCAGTTGATGCACTCTGCAAAAAGCTTCAGGAAACGAAAGAGGAGAAAAAGGCTACTGAAGGAGCAGAACAAGTACCTGCTTCAAGCCTTACAGAAGATGGGAAGTGCACCTCCCATGACTACCCGCCGAGACTCCTGAGCTACTCAGTCAGGAGAAGATCAATGAGTATTCAAAGATTGGCGAGCAGGGCATGGCTGTTTCTGCTTGGAGGAGCCAGATCCTCAAGGATAGTGAAAGAGTAATCACCGAGTATATCAGTTTATACCTAAACATCGAGAAGGTGAATAAGGAACTCCAAGCATTAGCAGGTCCGATATCAGAAGAGTTAGAACATGCTAGACTCCAGCACAAGACCTTCCAACAAATGTTCGACTGTTCAGTCGAAGATCTGGTCAAGTTCGGAGTCTTCGGTCATCCAAGGGCCCTCAACAAAACTATGTCCACTCTGGACTATCAGATAGATCAGCTGGAATTTGTTTTAGAAAAGATAGACAAGGTAAAGGAAGAGGCCCTGGATGCAATGCACCAAATGGAGAAAATTGTCCTCGCCATGACTCCAGGGTTGCTCACTCCTTCCCTTACCTTGAGATCAGCTAATGACACTATCCGGATCTTCAAGGAGATAGCTTCTCAAGGGACAGGGCCAGAGGTCACATTCGACACTGAATCTATCAACAACCTACTGGCCTGTAGGGACTTCATCGGGTTCCTTATCGAGGCGGAGAAAGATTATTCCAAACTCCCGGAAAAGCTCATAGACGAGCGGGAGACTTGCGAAGCAATCAGTGAACAGCACAAGGATCCATCACAGGATCAATTTGGGCCAATGATCAGCAAGTTTTTGGAGTACCGCGCTCAGTTCCACATATCATCACCTGAGCAGCATCAGAAATAGGCAACCCCTTTTTGGCCGCAGGATGATGATGATGAGTAGCTTCTTCTTCTTCTTCTTCTTCTTCTTCTCTTTATTCTCCGACTTTCTTTTCGAAATGTCTAAAATGTGTTGGCACAAATGATGACATCATCCATGTTGCATCATGGGATGATGTCATTCACCAAGTTGTCAAAGTCAACATGACTTTTAGATATTTTGTAAATATCTTTGTAAATAAGTGGTTGGCTCCATTTTTCCTTCTCTCTCCCTCATCTTCTATAAATATGAGAATACTTGTTGTATTCAAAGGTAACATTTTTTAGATAGAAATAGATGTGAGGAGAGAAAGACTTTGAGCTTTCTTGTAACAGAAAAGAACAGTAATACAATTATTCAGACTTTGTGCTCAATAGCTGTGTTATACATTAGATCTTTATTACGTTAGATCTGTATGTGTTTAATCTGTTGGATTCATATCTACTTTTCCGTCATTTGTTTATCAGTATTGCTTTGTTTATTTATGCAAGTAGGTTTAGCTCTGTTTACTACCAAACTAAAAACATAAATCTTCTGACCTTTCTGCTTTGGAATTCATTTCTTTTCTCCCTTCGGATCTGTTCTTTCTCTTCTCCCTCTTTCATTCCTTTCTTTTCGCAGCCTAGAACACTCTACTGGGATGAGATCCCAACCCCCGAAGGCAGAATCTGTAAGACTTGCATAGGTTCCTGCTAGTAGAAATAGCAATAAACCAGTTTCGCTTTGCTGTCTCAAAGAGGGGCTAAGCCCTGCACACTGTTGGCTCGTCTATCCATAGATCTGTCCACGTGACATATTTTCAGACCAACACACCCTTATTAGGGTGGTGGTTACAAAACTTCCACCTAGGTAGGGCATTGATTTTGACACTAAAGGTCAGAACTATCCTAAAACTAAATGAGAAGCTAGGAAAATCATGTGGGCACTAAGTAAGACATACTAGGCTAAAAATATAAACTGCAAGTAGGTTTTAGGATCTTGAACACCTTCTGAAAGGACATGAATCATCATTGGGGGTTTTTAACCATTTTCTAACAATGTAGCAGGTGAAAATTTGGGTGCATACAGGCACCTTTAAAGAGGTCATTAAAAAAAGGAGGTAAAATTGAAAATTACTTGTTAGTAAAAGGTTTTCTTTAACCTTTTCAATGCGGTTATGACTCAAAATATATGGAAAAACCTAAATTTTTCAATAAAAATAAAAAATTCCATATGTGATGGAATTATTGATTCCAAACACATACAAGCGCTCCTAGAAAAAACCTGCACCTAAAATTTGAACATGTCATACTTCAACCAGAAACTAAATGTAGGGAATATACTTTGTTAATTGAATCCCTCATCATGGATTCTAAAACTAATTGATTTGGACAAAATGGTGAAAATTTTCTAACACCAAACATTTTGAATATGATGCACCTCAACCGTCATAGTATAAAGAACATGAATATTATGAGTATCATTGTGTCTAAGATCATGGGATGGATCGGTGCATGAAGTTAAATAACTTTATTCAAGATCTCCTAAATCACGGAGATATCAAGATTGGCACACATAGAACCCAAAAAATCATTCAATAATTAGTTGGTAATCTACAAGGAACCTTTTCTCTAAACATAAAAAATTGAAAATAAAGTTGGATCAAGGTCAATCCTCACAAGGTAAAAGTCATCTAACCATGTTGTAGCTCAGAAATCCCATCCATTTGATTCTCTTATTAGTTATATTCATCTTATCACAAACCATGTTACTACCATAAAAATAAAACCTCAAGAGTGTGTCATTACAATTTAACACACTCACATTATTGTATCTAAGGACCCCCTCTATCTACTCTTATAGATAGTCATTACGATCTCCTAGAATATCTTGAGAAGAAAACTGCCATTATTTCTATCTTAGAATATTCTTAATATATATACTATTCATAAGGACATCCTTTATAAGACCCTCCAAGAGTCAAGAATTCCCATGGATATTTACGCTTCATGCTTGCAATCCTTGGTTGTACAGATCACCCCATAAAATCAAATTGTATTTTAGCCAAAATGAGATTCCCACATGGATAGTTATACCCATAATCTACCCTTATACATAGAAGTGATTGTTACTTGTACAAAAATGTTTAAAAGAGTGATGGTAGAAAATAGATCTGAGTTTAAACATATGTACTCCCGAATCATTTTAATAAATTAGGACATACATATGCAAAGTTGGAGCCTAATGTGATGACCATTAAGGCTTATGATAATGCAAAACAAAATTCAACATGCACAATCACTCTAACTATGGAAGTTGGGCATGTCACACACGACTACCAGATTCCATGGCATTGACTTAGAACTTCCCTATAGTATCCTCCTTAGTCAATCATGGATTCATGCCATGTAGGTCCATTCCCTATACATTTCACCAATGTATTAAATTGTATTATCAAGGACAAGAGATCACAATTTCTAGATACTTGTACAGCCATTTTCCCATTACAGAGTATTGAACAGTCACTATTTGCAAGCTCATTAATGTCCTACTATATAATTAGTTATTAAACTTGAGTCAAATGCATTCACCTCTTGTGTCAATATTGATACATTTCAGCCTATTATAGTTGATGTTTCTACCTCGACATCCTCTTTTTTTGCATGCAAATCTAAATTGAAAATCCTCAACATCAGCTTTGGAGAGTATGACCTCCAATAGGACCTCCTTATGTCCAACCTTCCCTTGTCACCAAAAACACATGACACACCCAAATTTTAGTTACAGAGAACTCAAGCACATTGCAAGTCTCAACACATTTGTCCTTGGTGGCCTCTTAGTATATGAACTTTTATATAACACCTATACTCTTATTCACCTAATGAGAAGATTTCCTCATGTTATCAATCCTCAGAATATGTTATCCATAACAAGATGGTGTATGTCATGGGATACCAAGGTTATGGGTGTGGTTTACATGAACAAGGTATGTGCAAACCTCTTCCAACATATGAAAATATGGATAAATATAGATTTTTTATTGAGCCTTTTGGGACACCACCTATATAAGTTGATTGTACCTCTTCTGAACATGAAGACAAATCTTTTGATTGTGATACCAAACTAGGGTCCCTTTATAGTATCTATGATGACCTTGTCTCCACTAAACTATTTTTAGATACTATCATTTTAAACCTAACACCCTCCACTATTGATATATATATATATATATATATATATATATATATATGATATATATATATATATGTTATACACCCATCTCTCATTGATTGGAACCAATAATGACACATATTTATCTATTTATTTCAAAATGAGGAAACAATCATAGATTTCATGGGGACTTGTGATGAAATTCCTATCGGGGATCACAAGAAAGGGTTCTCCATTAACCTTAACAGATATGTGTACTTTGGGGGAGGAGGATGATTTTTATGGTTAAAAAAAATAAAGAGATGCTAAAATATCTTCTAAAAATCCCAAAAAATAGAAAATCCAAGTCCCATAGAGAAAACCTCTTTGAGGTACTTGTGGAAAAACAATGTGAAAAAAACAAAAATGGATTATATAAGTGATATTTCTCTTTTTGAAAATATTGTTGAGACGACAATAAAGAAATAACTATTACACGTATGGAATATGGTTCCAAGTTATTGGTATAAGTGATTATTGATGTTACTATTGAGACATAGGAACAACCTAAGATTGTCAAGTTGGGGGCTTCTCTTACTTCACAAGAACAGAAAACATTTACAATATTACATACAAAATTTTTTGATGTGTTTTTTTTCTCATGTAGACATGTCAAGCTTAGATCATTTTTTGGTAGTGCGCAATCTAGTTGTTTAAGAATCAACTAAGCCCATAAAACAAAAACTGTGTAAGATGCACTAAAATATGATTTTCTTGGTCAAAGAAGAGCTTGATAAATTATTGACATTATATTTTATTAGATATATTAAATATTTAGAATGGATCTATAATATCATGCATGTTCGCAAGAAATCAGTTGGAATCATGATTTGGACAGACTTTAGGGGTATAAGTCCTAAAGATGTTTTTCCTATTCTTGATATTGATATGATTGTCAATTTTACGGAAATCCAAAAAAATGTATCCCTTATGGATTTTTTGGCTATAATAAAATAAAAATTGATGAAGAGGACCAACATCAGGGTTCATTTTAAGACCCCCCTCCTAAAAACTATTATATAATGGGTTGTGAATATCTAAAATGGTCTTTCAAAAAATAGTGAATATTTCAAAAAATGAATTCACAAAAAAGGAACTTGCCCAAAAGGTTTCAGGATTCTCTTGAAGATTTGTGAGTCTAACCAAATCTCAAATGAAATTATATTTAATTCTCTTCATGACCCATATGATGTGTTAGTTCATGGTGATCGTAAAATCTTCCTATCCATTAGTCTACTGACGCATATCCTGAGTCAAAAGTCAAAATATGGGTAAAATTTGATGAATACTTCATTTTAGAGACTTATAAATACAATTATTTGATTCATTTTCCCTTTTCCATAAAGATTCATATATTAGACAACTAATTTTCCTCAAATTTTTACCTTGGGGTGAAGAAACCAAGTTTTCATCAAGTTAGGTGAATTCAGATGCCCGACTGAAAAAATGTAGACACCTGAAAGAAAAATGCATACTCTTGAATGAAAATGCAGATGCTTGGATGTAATTTTTATGTGTCTAGAAGACCCCTGGTGACTGAGGGATGCAACCAGGTGTCTCGAAAGTGTAAAACGTAGACGCCCAACTGTAAAACAAAGACACTTAACTATGAGATGAAGATGCTCGACTGCGAGATGCTTGAAAATTCATGAGGGAATGTGAAAATCCAAAGGTCAGGAATGTATATTGTTCGGAAATAAGGGATAAAATATGTGGAATAATCACTCACAGAATCACAACAGTAGAAACTAATATGCAGAAATTATTACAGATCTCAAATAAAATTGTAAAATAAAATAACACAACACAAAGAGACAGTATTTAACGTGGTTCACCCAATTTGGGCTACGTCCACCAAGAATCACTTGCTCAGATTTTATTACAAGCCACCGCTCTCTCCATATAATACCCAGATCTGTTTGGAGCTATGCTCAACAAACTCTACAGAATTCACAGCCGAATTCAAAACACATCTGTAATATATTTGCTTGTACATCTATCATATGCATAAGACCATATAAATAGACAACTGCTTAAGCAGTTTGATACAAAACCGTGGGTATCAAAACCAAGGGCAAAAAACTATGGGTATCAAAACAATGGGCAAGAGACTGAAAATACCATGGGTCCAAAAAAAACCCATAACGGTTACCCATTACCCATGGGTTAATAAACCACCCATGAAAATTTGCTTCGGGGGCTTCGCCCCCGAACCCCCCTGACCCACTCAGTGGTGAGTGGGACCACCGTAAAAATACCTGAGTGTAACACATAGAAGGTGTACCACACTCTAACATGAAAATAGGCTCCAAAAACATAACATATATGCTCAAGATGTATACACTAGCGTATGTATAATGTAACCATTGTATTATAGTGAATATATGTATTTATATGAAATTTATAATAAACACTAGGCGATTTGACCCCCAAACTAACTTGATCCTTGATGTTTTTAGGAGAAATGCTACTCCAGATGACTCTTTAAAATTTCCAAATCCAAATTTTATAAATCTAAATATTTGCAAGTTAGTAAAGAACCACCACTAAAATTTTCCCTGACCAACATAAAAAAACTTTCACTACTCCTTGGGGAACCTTCTGTTATCAATTCATGCCTTTTGGCCTTATGAATGTAGGTGCCACATATCAATGTGTTATGACAGTCATATTTCATGTTATGTTGTATAGTATAGTAGAGGATTATGTGGATGATATCCTCAACAAGTCCAAAATAAAAACATAACACTCGATAATCCTTCATCATATTTTTGAGTGTCTATGAGATTTTAAGGTCAAATTAAACCAAAATAAGTGTGTGTTTGGTGTTATATCGAGGAAATTATTAGGCTTTATTGTTTCTAAGAGAATAATTGAGGAGTATTAAAAAAACATTATGTCTGTTAATGAGATGCCTCATCCCAAAAACCTTAAGTTTCGCAACTTACAGGGTAAAATCCAAGCTATTCACGCATTCATTTCCAAACTTTATGATAAGTGTCTTTCTTTCACCATATTATTGAAAAAGATGTTGATTTCCATTAGGGACATGAATTACATCAAGCATTTGCACAATTGAAGTAGTATTTGATCAATCCACCTATTATAATACAACCTACCCCAGGTGCACCGTTGTTGCTGTACATTTTTGCTTCCTAATTCATTATAGGTGAACTCTTAGCACTATATGATGTCGAACATAAAGAGATAGATGTTTGTTATCTTAGCCACGCCTTAATATCTTATGAGATGAGTTATCCAAAAATTGAGAATCCATACTTAGTCGTTGTTTTTCTTTCCAAAAACCTCTCCATTACCTACTTAATGACAAAACCAAGCTTATATCCAAATTTGACCCACTTAAATACCTCTTATCTAAACCCACCCTTAACGAGAGGATGGCCAACTAGATCATACTAATTAGCGAGTTTGACTTTGAGTATGTCAATCTAAAAGCAGTCAAGGGATAAGTATTAGTAGATCAATTCCAGAAGCTACCTTTTCGGGCACAAAACCATTCAACATTGACTTACATGATGCTTATGTCTTGTTTGTTGAAGAATCTGCCACATAGAAGATCTAATTTGATGGGTCCTTCAATTTACATGGTTAATGTGTTGGTGTCATCTTGATCGCCCCTACAAGTGATATGATTCCTAGAGATTTCAATATTAGTTTCCCTTGTACCAATAATATTGCTAAATATGAGGCCCTTCTTTTTGGTCTCAAAATCTCCATCACCCAAGTTCAAGTCATCAATGGTTCTTAACTCATTATCAAACAAGTTAATAGTGAGTATAATGTAAAAGATGAGAATTTTATTCCTTATAAGTGTATGGTGGATAGTCTCAAATAGTATTTCATGCAAATATATTTTTAGTAAATTCCAAGAGTTTAGAATAAGTATGTGGATGCCATGGTTACAATTGGTTCACTTTTAGGCCTACCTCATGATAGAATTTTTTTTTTCCTCATTGAAAATTTAACGGTTCATGTTTATGACATGTTAGAGTAGTTTTTGGTATGTGAAGTTGTTGGTACTTCTTCCCCTTGGTACCAATATATTTATAATTACCTACATGATGGTACCTTCCCACATGACATTTCCCACTCAAAAAAACAAACCATTATTCAACGAATAGCATGTTATACCCTACTTGGGGGAATTCTCTATTTTTTATACGATGGGACTTTGTTACATTGTCTTAATTCAATAGAGGTTACCTAAGCAACTAAAGAGGTACATGAAGGAATTTTTGGAGCTCATATGAGATACATGGTTTTAGCCAAAAACCTTTTACACTTAGGTTATTGTTGGCCTAATATGGAAATAAATTGTTGTTGGTATGTAAAGAAATATGTCTTGTGTCAAAAATATGGCAACTTGATCCATGCCCCATCTCAATATTTACAATTTATCACTATATTATGGGCATTTTTACAAATAGGGGATCAATATTATAGGGAATCTCACATCTACATCATAATATGGCCATAAAAATATAATCATTACAACTGAATATTTTACTAAATGGGTAGAGGATGTTCCTCTCACCTATGTTATTGGTGCTCGTATATCCAATTTCATCATGAACCACATCATTTTTTGTTACGGTATCCTTTTTGTTATTATCTCTGACAATGGTAATAATTGTAAAACAATCAAGTGAAGACCCTTTGTCGATACTTTAAGATCCGTCAAAATTGTTCTACCACTTATTACCCTTAAGGTAACGAGAAATTTAAGACCACTAATAAAACACTTGTTCACATTATGGAAAATTTGGTCAATAAAACAAACTGTAATTGGAATTACAGACATAAAATCACGCACTTTGGGTAATTATCTAGTCTTGATTACATAATACTCTTCATATGTTTCGTAAGTAATAAAAGTATTAATTAACCCATGTATTTGGCCATCTTTTTTTTCTTTCTATTGTTACTTCTGGTCTTTCACTCTTTCTAGCTAAGTCTTTATTTTTATACCTTGACATTTCTTAATTTGGACATTAGTGCCCAGCCAGGACGTCAACGCCAGGTGCTCCCATCCCCTCTAGGCACCTCTGATCTCTTTGAACTTTTCTCACATATTTTGGGTCATTTCTATCCATTTGAGTATCTTATCATTTTGGTAGTTTTCCTTTTTGGGGTTAATAATGAAATTCAATCAAGGGAATCATATAAATATAAAGTTATGTGATCATAATAAGGGACCAAGCACTAAGAATTAGCTATCATTGCCTAAGGTTACATCCAAAGGATATTCAAGAATATTCACGGGAAAGGGACTGCATTTTTACATGCAATTCATAGGAGGATAAGTCTATTCTATTCCATGCACACATCTATTACATTTCATTACATCTAGTTATTTTTCTCATTATCCAAGTGTGACACACACAAGAGCCACCTAGGGCATGATTCTACACACACACATAGAACTATAATGGGTCTAAAATGTAGTGTGATGCGTAGTCGTAAGTTCACTTGTTTGAAAACTGAGGATAGTACGACCCCTCATTTTCATTATTTAATTTTTGGGATTTGATGCACTCTTAAGGGTTTTTTAGGTCAAATTTTTTTTTTTAGGTTATCATTGTTCTCACATATTTTGGGTCATTTCTATCCATTTGAGTATCTTATCGTTTTGGTAGTTTTCCTTTTTGGGGTTAATAATGAAATTCAATCAAGGGAATCATATAAATATAAAGTTATGTGATCATAATAAGGGACCAAGCACTAAGAATTAGCTATCATTGCCTAAGGTTACATCCAAAGGATATTCAAGAATATTCACGGGAAAGGGACTGCATTTTTACATGCAATTCATAGGAGGATAAGTCTATTCTATTCCATGCACACATCTATTACATTTCATTACATCTAGTTATTTTTCTCATTATCCAAGTGTGACACACACAAGAGCCACCTAGGGCATGATTCTACACACACACAGAACTATAATGGGTCTGAAATGTAGTGTGATGCGTAGTCGTAAGTTCACTTGTTTGACAACTGAGGATAGTACGACCCCTCATTTTCATTATTTAATTTTTGGGATTTGATGCACTCTTAAGGGTTTTGTAGGTCAATTTTTTTTTTTAGGTTATCATTGACCTCAGCTATCATAATGTCACTTACTAGTGACTAACAGTGAAGGAAATTAAACACCTTATGACCATTCGAAGTCAGGTTTCAGATTTTTTTGTAGTCACAGGAATCCAATATAGGTTAGTGACACCCGCAGGTGCCCCTAACCCTTCCTGGTAACCACTGTCTAACATATTCCTCCATATTTTCATTTTTCTGAGCTTCATTGCGATAGTTTGTGCTTCAATTTGTCTGGTTTTCCAGCTCTATGCACCTTCAGGATCTCTGCAAAATAGCTAAGTCATTTTATCCCTCCCTTTACAACTAGGTTTTTCACATTTTATAGCTTAGCTTGTTTGGGTTACTTTATTTACTTAATTGATTACTCATTCACTACAAAAATAGAAATAAGATTAGGAATTTATATCATTCATGTTTTTCTCAATCATTTTGGTGAACTTGACCATTCCAACCCTTTCTTCTAAGTACATCTTCATATTATCAAGTCATGAATCAATTGTCTTATCCTTCTTTTGTACCCACCAAGGTTTATGGAATGGTTACTACCATTATCTATTTCATGCAAGTTCATATTCAAACTCTTCCTTGCTTTATTACACCTAGGGTTGATCCTTCTATCAATATAGTAACTAATCATCACACTCATCCTCATACAGCTCTACCCATTTCTATTCCACTACCTATCACTTCTACATCTCCTCAAACTACTTCTAAGGGATATGATATCATTAAACAACTTAATAATACACTAGCCAAAGTATCTATCTATGATTTATTATGCAATACACCTAATTTTGGTCAAACATTATAGGTTTCCCTTCATTCTATTCATATATAAAGTGATAATTCTTCAGTGGCTTTCACACACCTCATTCAGTCTCTCAAAAAAATTCCACATGTTATATCATTTATTAATGAGGACATATCACCATTTTCTAATGACAACCCATGTGCGCCTTTGCTTATCATTTCTATTATTGGCACCACTTGCATTAAGTGTTCACTTATTTACAAAGGCTTAATTGTTAACTTATGTGTTCATTCCCTTCTCAAAAAACTTGGCATTACATACAGTTTGATTTCTAAGAAGTTCACTCTTATTTGGGGTTATGATTTAACTACGTGCACATGCTTAGGAACTATTTCATTACATATTCAAGCTTGGCTTAAGACTTTCCTCATTGAATTATTCATTATCTATACCTTGTTTTAATTAAAAAAAATTCTAGGTAGACCATGGATTCATGCAATGCAAATAGTTCCTTCCACTATGCACCAATGTGTGAAATTCCTACACAATGGATATGAACATACCATTATTGCAAACCCTGATCCATTCAAATTCTGTCACATATACCATGTTACTTATATTCTTATTCCTCCATCGCATCCTATTCCATATAGTAGTATTGATACATATGACATTGGTCAATCTAGCGCTTCACAGTATTCTTCTGCCACTCCAATAAGTATGACTATTTCTACTTATACTACTGCCGTCATGTCACCCATAGTGTCTGCTCCTCTAAGCATTAATGCTCCACTTGTTGAGGTTCCTCTCATTCCTACATATAATGCACCTCTTATAAATATCCTTGACATAAATATGCAACATGAAAATGCCAACACAGATGATTTTGGATATTATGATGATGAAGTTAATACAATTAAACCTACTGATGAAAAGTTATGCACTCTTAATTTAACTCCTATTAATATAGATGACTTCTATTTTAATGAAATGTTCATTTTCAATGGTCCCAATGAAACAAATTCAAAACCGCTCCTTATACAAATGCTATGGTACTTTACCAGGGGCTTGTCCATACTTTGGATGTCATTTCACCTTTGCATAGGAAGTTTACATTTGTACCACCTCCTTTCATATGCATGATTTTCATTAATAATTCATATTGGCATCATATTTTGGTGGATCGTACTTTCTCTAATATTATTTGTACATATGAGAAATTAACTAGGCTTGGCTTGAAACTCAATGATATCCTACCACCTCCTCACTCACCTCATATTTATCATGTATATTTTTACATTATGGTTACCTACGGTCTTCGTGTATTTAATTTAGCAATATTCATTGCACGTGTCCCTTGTGTTTCTCAATTGATGATTGTGCAATCTTGGACTGATTATATTGGGGGAACTTTAGACTGTAGTCACATTTCTATCACTTTTCCTATGTCGTTTGGTCATGTTTTTATTGGTAATGATTCATCTTCTGGTTATTCCCAAAATCTCACTCATTGGTATGCATATAGGTTCCTGTCAGCATCTTCACTGATGAATAGTATGAAATGAATATTTACACCTTACATTACAATGGCTCTTTATATGATCCACCTTATACTATTACTTATCAATTCTCTAATGCAGATCCAGTTGGCTCCGATCCAAAAAATGATGATATTTTAGATAGTGTCACTTTAACTCTCTCTCATCCCCACACACTTGGGGGGCATCACACTTATTTCCCCCCTCTAACATCAACAATGCATCTTATTTTCTCATCACTTCATATATAGTCTATCTCATACACCATATACATCTTGATACACACTTGTATCATCTTTACCCGATGACACACTATCATGTTATGGTTCACACTTTACTCTTGAGGGAATCCTATACACATGAACCTCACACACTACAAGCTATGCACTACACATTACACACTCTACACTTCACACATTCATCTCCTTCTATGCAGTATATACTATACGTATTCATGACATATTTTTTTCCATCCACATTTACATGTTGTGGTCATTACCCTATGACACACTCTAGTTCCATGGTCCATAATCAACTGCTAAGGGTATACATATCCAATGGACCTCATCACAATTAAGTGCTCAATCAATCACTTAATCACTTACACACTCTACACTTTGTAATTTTCTAATCACATCTTTCATGGAAATACCTTCAAACCATTTCCTAATAACACACTCTTATTTACAGTTCATTATTGATTGCTGAGAGGGAATGTATAAATGAATATCATTTCATGCGTACACATTCACTCCACATTGTATTCTATCTCCACTTCACAACATACTACATATCTTAGTTGCCTTTATTCTTGCTTACATTTTTTTGTTACATTTACAATTTATTGCACATGTTAGATAGATATATTGTATGTCATTATATTTATCATACACACATGTGTGTTCACTTTCTTTCTATTTTTGATCACAAATTCTACATATTGATACACGTAGCACAAATGTTTGGCATAGTACCTATTACCAGTCCCACAGTGGCTCTTGGGGGCATCCAATTTTATACACTATAGGTGTTATTATTTCATTTTGTTTCATAACACACTACTATATAAAACTACACAAAATTTTGAAATACTTTTTATCTTTTTAACATGTTAACGAGTGCTTCATGTGCAACATTTATTTTGCAGGACTATTTGCTACCATGGTTGTCTATTACATTGTTTGCTCTTACTTGCCATTGTTTGCTACTATTTTTGGGCTTTTCCCTATGTCTTATGTGAGCACTTGTATGCCTTTGGCCTAGTCAGTCTTGATTGTATTGTGATATCATGAGTGGTTTCCCATGTTTAAAACCCACTTTTTACATTCTACATCATCTTTTTACATGTTTTCTTATTATGTCTTAGCTTACACATTGTCTATCTGTCTTCTAGCTTAGATTTTAAATGTGTGTTTGTATTGTTTATACTAACACTTTTCTCTTAGCCACTTGTTTACGTGTACCTTAGTTTCCACCAATCACACCCCCTCTCCCCTGTAGAGCATCAATTTCAGCACAATGGTCAGTGTTCCTTTGGGATGAATTATCCTTAGCGACATCACCTGCAATGCAAATGAGGGGGGCATCATTTGGGTGAATCAGTTACCCCATAAAATAGTTCAAAATCACATTTCAACATAACATAGTACAAGTACAACACAATTATCAACATTGGATAGAGCTCAAATCCTAACTTGGGTCCTTGACATAGCACAAAAACCAACACCCAGACCCAAACAACAGCGCTTGATAACCCCTAGCCCATTTTGGATGCCTGTGACTAGGGGGTAGATATAAGGAATTATTTAGTGTAGCAAAGTCTACAATAACTTCACACAAAAACTTTTATAGGGCATTCAGTCGTTAATGCCCAACATACATACAACATACAACATTTTCTTCTTCAACATTGGATCTGAATTGGTTGAACTAAATCAAATTTTTACACATCATCTGCAATGGTGTTCCACACTTCAGGAACTAGTATAAGGTTAGAGAATGACACCAAAATTTTCTCCCTACACTTCTTCTAGTTCTTGGCATGAGATCACCTCAAAAAATTGTAGCCGACGTAATTGGCATGAGATCACCCAAAAAACTTGGTCTTGTACAATATCCATAAGATCCTTTCTACACTTTTTCCTTATCATGAATCAGGTGCACATGTTAATTTTTTTCATTTTTCACATTTTTACGTACATTATTACATACTTTTTATCATATACATGCGTATTTGACTACTTGATCATTTTTCTCTTTTGTAGGTCCATCCTTATGGGAAGCGGTAGTCAACATCAAAAATATCACACACATCAGCATCGACATCAATAACAGGAACATTGAAAACATCTACAACATGCATTTCCACCATATTGTCATCATCATCATCACTTTTTACACTTTCTCATCTTTAGTCTCCACGCTCCAAATTTTTATCACTCCACAATTTCTCTTGTATCTTAGAAAGTTTTTCACCACCGATCTACATGGATTCAAGTACACATCTCTATCTACTTTATGTTATCAACCTTTCACTCAACAACATAAAGTGGGGGGAAATGTAGACACAAAATCACGCACTTTGGGTAATTATCTAGTCTTGATTGCATACTACTATTCATTTGATTCCTAAGTAAGAAAATTACTAACTAACCCAAGTCTTTTGCCATATTTTTCTTCTTTATGTTGCTACTTCTAGTCTTTCACTCTTTCTAACTCATTCTATATTTTCATATTGTTATCTTAAATTAACCCCATTTGGATTAATTTCAATAAAATAGATTTAATTGGACTTAGCCATTTAAAATCCAAATCAGACGTTCATTATCCTGTCAAATTTAACTACCAAATATTCAAGTAGTAGGCCATGTGGCTAGATTTTGGGCCTCTCTTAACCATTCAGGTTTTGTGGACTTAAAGTTCATAGAATTAACCAAATTTAATAAAGGTTCGTGTCTGCGATGGGGAGAATAAAGTCAACGAGGTCAAAGGAAAGATGGCACAAGATCAATGACCGACTGTAGAAACACATCACCATTCTGGCGTAGGGTAAGAAAATGGGCTCCCATGGATGTAAATTCCACATAATGATCCAAATTTTAAAGGGCATCAGGTTTAGGCAAGCTAGAAGCTGGAGGTGACACATGTCACAAATCAAAATAAGCAGGCAACTTTTCTCGACGATCAAAGTTCACCCATATGGAAGTAATGATGCGAAGGTGCAAACAATGAAAGGGAATCATGAAAGTAAGAGAGATCTGACATGATACATACGTGGATCCTTCTTATTGGCTTTCCTTTCACACTTTGGCATGATTATGGGAAAGAAAAAATTGACATAGTGACACTATGAAGTAGCGTGGAGATTTCTCATGGGCTCATATTTCACAGCAGTCATAAGGGGTTATCAAATAGTCTGAAATTGTGAGGAGCATGGAGATTTCCTATTTTCTCATGTTTCACCATGATCAGTCAAGTTTATCAAACAGTTTGACACTATGAAGTTGCGTGGAGGTTTCTCATTGGCTCATATTTCATGATGGTCAGTACAAGTACAAGAAAATTATAACACTGTGAAGGTATATGACATTTAATTATTGGCTCACCTACATGTAAAGCCATATTTCATAATATTTTGGGTCCATCTTAGGGCAAGGCAAAGTTAGCGAACGCGATGGAACACAATGGACAAATGGCCCAATTAAATGAGGCCATATGGTGCAAAAAATCAATGATGCAAGGTGGAAACATGGCGGCATTCCATCAAAATTTAGGCCAATAGAGTCTAGAGGATCTCAAGCCCTGGAATGAATGGAATTTAGTAAAATTCATTAGGTCCGGAAGAGGGAAAGGACAATTAAAAGGTCATAGAAGAAAACACGTAGATAAAGCTTGACCCCACAACCAATAAGAGATTGACACGTGGTAAAGAAAAGAAATGTACACATATGCAGAGGCAATGTCTGAGGCCAATAAAATTCTACCACATGTCATGTTCCTGTACTCCATGACATGAAAATATTCAAATGCTCACATCTTTCACTCCTGAGATCAAAATCACGTAAAATTGGTATCGTTGGAAAGGTCTCCTTGAACCCTTCATTTTGGCATCAATTTATTTAGAAATTAATGGTGTTTGTGGGAGAAAAAGAGGAAAAATAGTTTAGGTGTTAATGTGAATTTACAAACGGATCAACCACCGGAATTGATGAAGTATGGTCCTCCTTCCTTCTTCTATAAGTAAAACAAACATGGGGATGTGCATCTGACAACTTAGAAGTCATGTTATAGAAAAAGACATATTTTCATTAATGACTAGATCAAATATGATCTCTTTCTCACTTTTTTCCCTCTCCTATCTCTCCATTCTACTATATATTGTAAATTGATGCTTATTTCAGTGGCTAAGTTCTCTTTGTTGTAACGAAACCATGCCAAAATGGTGGACAACTTCCCATGAGTTCCAGACCTCAATTTTTTTATTTACAATTTATTATTTCCTTCTTCCATGAATGTAATGAAGTTGTGCATATTTTAAGCAATATAATTTGTTTTGTGGCACATCTGTCTTCCTTAGCTTGTTTTATTAGTAGTCTTTCCTCTCTATTCATTTTTTGGCATGTTGTGTGTATTCCTTGATTGCAGTTCCAGTTTTTTTGTGTTGTCAATGTGAAAGAAAGTTTAGTCTGCAGGGTTCTTGATATGTGACATGTCTATCTGTCATCTCTCCCATGTTTTCTCTCTTTTCTTCCCCTTTCAAAGAGTGATTCAACCCCTTTTTTGGTGCTATCACCACCACTTTTTGCCAAGGATTTCCCTTTTCTACATCTCCTTCTAACCCTAGTCCCTTGGAATTTTTAGATTAGGATTAGTTAGATTTTCTATCTAGTGTAGGAGCATTGTTAACATTAGGATTAGGTAGAGGAACTAGCCTTCTCCAGAGGTCTGTCTTAGTTTGTAAGGTTCTACAACTTGGAGATAGTCCCATGTTGTCTCAAAATCTTGGGTTTTCTATGACTCGGGGCAGGGTATAATTTTGATCCCCAACACATACCTTGACATTTATCATTCTAGACACTAGCACCTAGCCAAAACATCCCTTCTGGGTGACCCTGACCTCTTTATACTTTGTTCGCAACTTTTGGGTCCTTCTTATCCATTTGAGCATCTTATCTTTTTGGTATTTTGACTTTTCAGGGTTAATTACAAAATTCAAGCAAGGCAATCATAAAAATATAAAGTTATGTGATCATAATAAGGGACCAAACACTAAGCATTAGCTATCATTGCCTAAGGTTGCATCCAAAGGCTATTCAAGAGCATTCACGCATCCATTCTAGCATCCTTTCAAGGGAAAGGGACTATATTTTTGTATAAAATTCATAAGATGGGAATTCTATTCTATTTTTGCACACATCTATTACATTTCTTTACATCTAACTACTTTTCTCGTTATCCAAGTGTGAAACGCACAAGAACTACCTAGGGCATGATTACGCACGCACACACAAAACTAAATTGGGTCTGAAATGTAGTGCAATGATTAGTTGTAAGTTCACTTGTTTGAAAACTAAGGATAGTTTGACCTCTCATTTGCTTTCTTTTCTTTTTTTGGGTTTTATGCACTCTTGATGGTTTTGCAAGTCAATCTTGTATTATAGGTTATCAATAACCTTGGTGATCATAGTGTGACTTACTAACGACCAAAGGAAAAGGACAACGAACACCGTGTAACCATTCAAAGACATGTTTTTAAGTTTTTTCACATTTAAAGGAACCTAGTACAGGTCTGTGGTGCATGCAGGTGCCCCAGACCCTTCCCAGGGCACCCCTGTCCAACATATTCCTTGAAATCTACATTTTTCTAAGCTTCATTGTGACATTATGTAGTTTTTATTTTCTAATTTTCCATCTCTGTGCACCTTTGGGATCCATTTAAAACAAATAATTCATTTTGTCCTTTCCTTTACAAAGAGATTTTTCACATTTTATAGCTTAGCTTTCTTGGGTTCTTTATGTAATTAATTGATTATTCATTTACTGCTACAATAGTAATCAGATTAGGCATTTATATTATTCATATTTTATTAATCAGGAACCTCCAGATCCATCCTACCTTATGGGCTTACCATACTTCCATTCACACGGCTATAGGTGCAACCCCATATTACCTTGTTGTTTTCACTAAAGTTATCATTCCCTTAGAGATCAAGATTCTCTCTTTACGTATATCCCTGATATATTATCTAGATAATAAAGAGGATTATATAGTGGTTGGACTAGTAGAGCTCAAGTTGGTTGATGAAAAACACCTTCGTGCTTCGGATCACCTTAAACTATATTAGAATTGAATCCATACAAGCTATAAAAAATGCATAATATCTCATGATTTTAAGGTTGGAGATCTTATTCTTAAAGAAAACTAGTTCAACAAAGGAAAGTGAAAAGACAAGAAAATTTGAGCCTAACTAGTTAGGATCATATATTGTGTTGGCTAATTTTTTCTCAGGAGCTTATAAATTCATCCTTCCTAATGGTTCTCAGCTTTGGGATCCCATGAATGTCATGCACCTAAAATTATTCTACACCTAAGTTTAAATACTTTTCAAAAAATAAGAAAATAAAAAAAATCACAAGTAATAATCAAGATAAATAAATTCATTCAAATCTGAAGACCACATAATTGTGGCACTTTTGATAGGTCATTTAGTGAAAACTAGTTTTTTGGCACCATAGGAGGATTTTGTTGTTCACAAGCATCTTACAGTTGGGGGCATAATCACTCATTTCTAGCTTTCCATTAGCTTGAGTTTAGAGTCTTGTTAAATAGATTCCTTTTGGCCTTGATTTGTCCTACCCCATGCTTATATATATGCTTGAGAGTTCACCCTTGTATATTTTCACATCTCACTAGGAGCATCTTAGCACTTTTTTCTATTGTACATAATTCAAAAAATATTAGAAAATATGAAAACATCAGAAAATATTAGAAAATACCAAAACATTGGAAAATCTTAGAAAAACCCAAAACATCAAAAAATATTATAAAATCCCAAAACATAAAAAAATCTTAGAAAATAAACAAATATCATAAAATCTTGGAAAATCCCAAAACATTGCAAAATGTAACACAAAACCCAAAAACAATGTCTAATGCAAAAAAAATAAAAATGTTAAACTATACCACAAAATAACTTACTTTAGTGCTCGCTAGTTCTAGCGCATGATATGCAGATCATCTTGTGATCTTCTTCCATTAACAATCTTATTTACTTGTTATTTCTATCTTCTTGACATATATCATTTCTCGAGGCAATTTTATAGTGAAAATTCTCTTTTTTCTAGAATTTTATGTCGTCCATACAATTTCTTGCATGTATCCTTTCTTAGGGCATCATCTTAACCCTTTTTGTATAACTCAATCATTTGGGTACTAAAGATGGATAACAAAAAAATTAGTACAATTTGTCTTGAACATTACTTGTTTGAATCTATTTGATTATACTTGTTTGTTTGGTCAGTTACTTGTTTGTTTAATTTCTTGTATTAAATTTACTTATGTATTTTTCTTTGAGTCATTCCCTTAACATTGCACAAAATATTGGTATCATGAATTTTCATGTAAATTTATCTTTTTTTGTACGCTTACATCAAATAAAAAGGTATTTCCAAGCCATGACAATATGCATGCTATGCTAAAATATTATCATCCCTTATCATATTCAATCCACACATATTTAATTCCCTATTTTAGATAACACTTCCACTAACCCATTTATTTCCTATACTCTACCTAACATGATAGTGAGGTGATGCAATCAAAACTAAAAAAGGCTAATCTATAAATCTAAAACACAAAGCACAAAATTTAGAAATAATATATCTGGGAAGTAAAAAAAACAAGATATAACATAATCATATACTCATCATACTACTCTAATCATACATCCATATACAATATTTTTTCCAAACATCACAATATCTAAATGTTATACATCTATCATAAGCTCAAAATGAAACTTCATAATCCAACTCGGGGCATACATATAGAAAAATTATAAAAAATAATCCATATTTATATGGGGATGTTAAATGACACTAGATTTTATAAAGAATGGTCTCAAAACTGTGTGATACATCTTATCATAGATCAATCAAAATAGTCATAGTTATAACAAGGTTAGCTCTCGGCATGAATCTACCCTAGATATGGATCATGAGATGCCCCTAGAGAGGGTGAGAATTGTCTTAATCCTTTTGGATCATGTACTGATGATCTTGGTGGTCCCATGACTAAGGGAATACCCATTAAGTCTTGTGATCTCACTAAATTTGATGGTCATTGTGACCCAATTGTTGTTGTTCTCTGTGAATAACTCATAAATCTCTAGTACGATGGAACAAATTACTCATATAAGGTCCTATAGTAGGTCACCTCTCTATGTATTTGTGTACTACAATATAACATGTTAGTGATACATTGGCCTCCACCCCCTGCTTGGGATATATCTATCTCTATATAGGTTTTTATCCACTACTTTGGTAACATCCCTCTCACTAGACACTGTATCAATATTTGATAAGAGGTTTTCCCTCTCACTAAACATCGTGTCTCACTCTAATATAGTAGTATCCTACTTTGCAGTCATCCATGTCAACATTTTTGTTAGTCAAGGCACCTTTTTTATCAATCATACTATCTCTATATCTCTATCGATGCTAGGTTCCTAGAAAAATAATCAAATTATCTCGATCTCTCAAGATGATATCTCAATGGACACTACCTATTCTACTCATGAGGTCATCATCACTGTACCTGAGGGCCCTACATCTATGCTACTAGTTATTGGCACTCCTGAAGTACTTGGGGGAAAATGTGTTATAGTCATTACAGTAGACCCCAATCTCCTCCATCTCCTCCTGTAGGTATACCCCATCCATCTCATACACCTGTGGGAGTTGTTCTTGTCACTATGGTAGTTCCACCCCTGTTGTCCCTACCCCCAAATCCACTACCCATAGAGATTTCTCTAGGTGAAGTTAGTCTTAGTTCCTATGTTGGTAAAATTTTGTGCCATGTGAATGATCCTGGTAGGGCCTTATGATCTAGAGTTGATAACTCTATAATAACTATAGTGTCTATTTATTGCTACCTATCACCTACTCATCTTCCCTCTAGCCTAACTACATGTACTATTGGTTATCTCTACCTTGTACCTTGTGCTGCATATAGGTGTCTTAATTTCCACACTAGTAAAACTCCCTCTACTACACTAATCATCCCCTGTCTTAGTATATTCAACCTAACTGGGCATAATTATTGGTACCACACACAGTAATCTCCTATAGTCCCAGGATCCACGGTGAATCTCCTCATATTCCAAATGTTCTAAGTCAGATTGGCCTAATCTATTATAGTTGTACCTGTTGTAGACACAAAATCTATGCATTTGGGTATATTTTATAGGTCATAAAGCATACTAATGTATACATGATTCCTACTAAAGAAACCTAGTGGTTGACAAATCCTTTTGGAATTTTAGTTTATTTATCTCTTGTACTTTACTTGATTTACACATCTTATAGTTATGTAAGAATTTTACGGATTTACCTTTAATGACATTAGATATTAGAACCCAATTAGGAAAGAAGCTCTTAGGAGCTCATGTCACTATCTTCTTCTTTGTTCTTCTTACTCTTTTGGGTCATTTTTGCTTCTTGGTCACTTTTTAACACTTTGGATCATAATTTTAGTTTTTAGTTACAAAATTCAAACAAAGGACTCATACATATATATATATATACACACTTAGTCACTTCTTCTAAATAAGGGGCCAAACACTATAAGAATTATCTATCACCACCTAAGCTTGTAAAACGTCACAAGGGCACTAAAAATCAAACATCTACCACATTCATACAAGGGATAAGGGTTGCATTGATATGTATACCCTACATACGAGGGTAGTTCATTCTATTCCATCATGCATATCTTGCATATTTAAGTCAATCTAGATCTATCCCACTATCATTGTGTAACTTACACATGGGAAACCTAGGACATGGATACACACATACAAAGAGAACTACATGGAGTCTGAGATGTAGTTGTTATCACCAAATCACATAACTCTCTGATTTCTTAGCATGTGAGTGTGTTAAGGAAAATAGTGTGACTAGGTAATATATGTACTATCTCCAAGTGTGGGACTTGTTACTTGAGATAGACCTCCAGAGAAGGTTCGTTCCTCTTCCTACTCCTAGTGCAAACTAACTCTAATGGAAGAAAACTATTGACTATCTCTATCCTATAAATTCCAAGGGACCAGGGACATAGAAATACATTAAAACAACATAAATCTAAAACTATAGAGGTGATGCACCAAAATAAGAGTATGAGAATAACTCTCATTGTGTGAAAATTGAAGCAAAACACATGTTAGAAAGGATGATGACAGTTCTCCACAATCCAACAACAACATCTCCAATAAAAAAAATTAGTGTAAGAGCATAGAATAGACACCATATATCTGTAAAAATCTTGAAGAGGCAAGAAGAATGCAACAAACACAGTAAGGGAAAATACATCCATAAATTTCATCTATTGCTTCATTAGTATGCATAGTTAAAAAAATTATAAAGCAAGGGCCTGAATCACCATGCAAGGAGTCCCCTTTAAAGGCATGTAGCGCATTGGCTTCAAAAAAAAAAATGGGAAGAGTAATTCTACTCACATCATCCTCCTCTCTAATGAGATAAATCCCTAATTTATATAAAAATTAAAGAGAGAGGGAGTTTGCTTTCAATCTCGGATTTTTCTTTCCACTTGCCTACAAAGTACCAAAAGTGTTTGGAAAACATGATTTGTAACAAAAAAATTCCTCCCCATATTGCCCCATAACTTGCAACAGTGAGGAATTTCCATCCATGCCCATTAATTGTACTTTCAACTACCATCCACCTACCACACCGAACTGTGCTCATTTTCCACAAAATCTGTTGGTGTGTGGGATCCTATGTGTCCTCCACTCACATATGGAGGGTCATCTCACATGGGTTAGGTTTAGGGTTTTATTTGGTGTCATGCACTAGGGTTACTTATCACCCTATATGCACTCCTTCACTTGATGTCTATGAGCATGCCAAGACACTCTGTCATCTTTCCTATATGTGCAAGCTTTGTTTCTCTTGAGAAAGTTCTTCCATTATTGATCGATCCTTGCGTTTACGCTGGAGCCATTACAATTCCGTTGGAGTGAAACTACTTCATGGTGCATCATTTTTTATTCGATTCTCACAAACTCTTTCATGGTATCATAGCTGAGATTGGGTAAACGTGCATTCGTAATTTGAGTTACGATTACTCTTGGTCTCATTTTTTATTGCTCGTGTAATTTTTTCGATTATTATATTCTATAATTTTTTGCTAATGTATTTAACAATTGTTCTTGGAAATTTGTGTTGGTTTTGCTGTGTTCTTCGTGCATGTGTAGGTATCTCTTTAATTTTTTAAGGGTTCTGCAACGAAATTTAGCTGGTTGTAGCTAAATCTAGTAGATTAGTTAAAATAGAGGTTGTTTCTCTTCTAGTTTATTAATTAATATTATTAAACTGCAAGTGATTTTTTTAGATCTCTATTTTTATTATCTTCTGTGTTTACATGGTGGTTTTTACAGAGATTTAGGTCAAAATTTCAAGTTTTTTTTTTTTTATGCTCAACCCCGAGCTCTCTCCACCAAGCCATCTCCTCTCCAAAACAAGCTATAGGATAGCTCCCTCACCACCAACGCTTGCGAGTGAGCTCTTCACTACTCACCTTCAAATATGGTGAGTCATTTTTGTTTTTGAGCGAGCCATTTTTGGCTCTACCCCGAGCCATCTCCATTCTTCCTTACTCACACTTATTGGCTCACCCTCTACCTCACCTTGGCCTTAGTTCTCCATTTCCATGAGATTATTCCCGTGTGTCTTGCTACGTGAGTTCCCTATACGAGCTCCTACCCTAACCTTGTGCTCGACCCTGCTCCCTGAGCATGCTCCCAATGGATTCTCCCACTCTTGGCAACCCACTCCCTGCATGTTGAGCTCCCTATTACCCACTCCGAGCTCTTTGTCTTCCCGCGCCCGACCGAACCCAACTCTAACCTCCAATGATCAACTAACCTTGCCTCAATCCACAAGCTACATCAAGCCAAGTGGGCATTTAAATTCATTTATGATATGTTTTTAATTTTTTGGTGGGAAATATTTTCAAGTGGGAACAATAAAAAAGGGAGTAATTTTAAAGTGGGTTCCCAATTTTAAAAGGTAATTATTTTTTTTGAAAACATAGATTTTTCAAAATTGTTTTTTTAAGGGGAAGTATATTTGAATTTTAATTAGGATTTCATTTATCTTAATTATTTTTTCTTAATTAATTAGATTTAATTATATTAAATCTATTCTTATTAATTAAAAATCTCATTCATGATTAGATAACGTAATTTAAATTGTCTTTTAAATTAACGTTAATTGTCATTTTTTTAACTCCAATAGCTTTAAAATTAGCTAAATTGGATGTTTCAAAACAATAATCTTTAGGTGTTATTGTCAATTTTTTTGCTAATCATGCACTCGAGTGCGCAGTGATACTTTGAGCACCTAATTTTCTTCTGAGCACTTTTTCGGTGTTCTGAAGATCATCAGGACTTATCTTGAGTTCATCTAAAACTTGTATTTACCCTTATTATTGCTTGCAACTAGTGAGCACATCCACCACAATTTTCAACAAGGGGATATCCATTGCGACGCGAGACACTTTTTATCACAACCAAGATTGGATTTCAACCTTTTCATGTTTTTTACACGTTGTACTTGTTTATGGTGTCATTTTTTTGTGCTCCATGAAACTTAATTGTGGTCCCCTCTCTTACGCGTTATTATGTTGATTGCAAGGTGAGCGACCAAATGTTTCACGATGCACACTCTCCCCTGATTGTATTCAACACACTAAACTATAAAGTGCCAAAAGCAAGGGGTTATTATATTATCCTAAGGGGTTACTATCCGTACTTAATTCCTTTGCTTACATCGTTCAACTTTTTCAAGTGGAGATCAAAAATTATTATTAAATGAAGAGGTAAAGGGTTATTCTACATCACCATGGGAACTGAGACTAAACCATATGAAGACCCTAAAAAATATAAGTGGTTAAACTGTAGTGATGAAGATTTAGGTCTTCTTTACATGTCTATTTCTCCTAACTTTCTTTTCCACATTGAGTCGTCTGAAACACCTAATTCTATGTGGACAACATTGGATAAAATGTTTGGACAACAAGATGACATGAGAGCACATGCGTTAGAAAATAAACTACTAGGGTTAAATCCTAATGATTTTGAAAACCTACAAGCATACTTCTCTAAGTTTGTCCACACTAGATTGTTGTTAAAGGAATGTCAAGTAAAGAAGAAAGCTTCTCAACTGACCTTGTCAATTCTCTCTAAGTTAGGTCCTGAATATTTTGTCTTTATGTCAAATTTTTATGCTACAAAAGCTGCCTTGGGAAATGCTTGGAATATTCCCTCCTTTGACTATTTTTCTTCCTAACTCATTTGAGAAAAGGAAAAAATCATTCAAATGGGGTCTCTCAAGTCCAAGTCACATGCCCTTGTAGCAAGTACAAGTAAGGAAAAGAAGAGTGAAAAGAAAAAAGAAAGAAAGGATCAACCTAACAGGAAAACCAAAACCAAAACTAAATTTAACATGAACACTTTGACTTCTGAGCCTAGAACACAGAAAGATAAGTTTTTGTGTTCCTATTGCAAGAAGCCTGGTCATAAAGAGCATCTATGTATGAGAAAACAAATTGATCACCTTACTCATTTACTTGAGAAAAATCAAATAGGTGTTCCTGACTTTATCAAACAAAATGTTCCGAAGGCCAAGTCATCTACTATAAATATTTCACCATTTTCTTTACATTTTTGAATGATAAAATAGATAAGGGTAAGGGATAGGAGGAATACCTATTAAATGGGATGCTTAATGGTTATTGCCCACATTTTGAATTCTCGATCTGGTGCTGGTTGTGAGAGCTTACTTTTGGCTAGGAGGAACTACCTATAATAGAAAACAAGATCACAAAAGGATAGTTAAATGATATATGACAGTGGACTGCCTAGCATATGATAGTTCTGGGAAGTGTGATACTTCCTAGATGGCTGTCAATCCACTATTTAAAACAAATTAATGCAATAAATAAGTAAAGTCCTACTGTAGTTGATATGATTTAGGTATTTCATTCAAGTACAATAAGCAAATCCAATCACAATAGGTTAGGCTATAGTTGGATCTAAAGGATGAGGTGTTTGTTAAGGTACTGGGATGGGTCAGGATATGATTTTGGGTTGTTTAGGTCAACTCATAGGAGGTTGATTGGCTATGTTCTTGGGAAGGGTATAAAACACAGAGACCGATGTTGGTTGGATATAAACAATGACGGTTAAGGGAGACTGACGAAGATTATGGGTAACCAACGTTAGTAGAGTAGCTCGTGACATTTATTCCATAAAAACCTTATTGTAGAGGCTAGGTGAGGTGGGATGTGGCTAAAGAAGGAGATGGCAAGGTCTATGGGAATACTGAGAGCACTCAGAGAGGTAGAAGGGCTAGGATAGGTGATCTGATAAACGGGTGGGTGATATATTTGGGTTTGTTAGAAAGAATTCTATGGAGGAATGGGAATGTTAATAGAAGAAAGGTAACAAAAATGATAACAACTCTATGAACAGAATATGAATGGAAATGATTAATGATAAAACAGTTACCAATATTTTAAGTCCAATGGTTGGGTGGTGGTGATGATCGGTTAATGGAATGGAACTTGGTGCGATAGTGATGCTTCCTAGAATGTTACTGTGAGTGCCAATGCTTCTAGATCTATCTTGGTGCTGGCTATGGATGTCTGGGTGTGTGAAAAGACTTTCATTCTTCTTGCATGCAGCTCTCTTCTGATTCCTCTTGCTCTTAGAATGTACCAACCCAAAAACAAGGTTTCTTAGGTGAATAAATGGTAACCGATGATGGGTTCAGGTTGACTAGCATCGGTTTAGGGGTGACCGACATCAGTTAAGGTGGGATTCCCTAGGTTTATTAAAATGGGAAGATATTTCTAATTTCTTGGGCCCAGTTAGTTGTTCTCCATATTAGAATGGAAATTCCCTTCTAATGGGTGGGAATGTGATTAGCGATATTTTAGGGATATACCAAATCTTAGCTCATTAAGATAAGTAAGACTTAATTATTGTTAGTTATGGAAACATGCCAAGAGTAGGTTTAGGGTGAGGTGGTTGGATGAGATGTCTATGTGAGGTGGTGGGGTATACATTAAGATAATTAGATAATAAATATTGTGAGGATATATATTAATTTAATTTAATTAATTAAATTAATAGTGGTGTGGGGTGGAAGGGGCCTTAGTTAGGTGCGTATGTTTGAGCTAGTTATTTGACTAGGGACTAAGGGGAGTGTGACCTAATTTTGGTGTCTACATTTTGCCCCTTTTTTTGCATATCTTGTATTAGTAAGTGACGCTGACAAAAATAAGATGTGGTTTCCCCATGTGTGGGTGAAGGTGATCCCCCTCAAACTAGGAACTGATGAGGTAGAAGATAGAATCAGTGAATGGTTTGATAAAAGGTGGATGTGATGAAGAGGAAAGTGGAAAACATGGGTAGTGAGTTAAAGGTCTAATCAGGTAATCAAGGTAATGGGCTATGGTCAAAGGTACTGGAATTCAAATGCACACATATGTATAAACTACGACACGGTACCATGTTGAAGAGCATGTAAACTCTACATCATCTAAGGTTGATAGGGCTATCCAAACAAGGTTGAGGTGATTCCGGTATCAAAGGTATATGATATGGTGCAGAAGCACATCACAGGTTAGGTGTAGGAACATGTAGGTATGTTCTAGTACACCAAAGGTTGCATCAAAATAAATGACAAAACAATAGGAAAGGTAAGGTCATTAGGTCAAACAACATGGGTAACAATGTCACAAGGTATAACGAGCACTTGAGTTCATAGGTCATTAACAATGTTCCAGGTCTAAGGAGTGAGGTCATGGCACGGGTAGGGCTGAGGTACAGATAAAATAACAAGTTCCTAAATGAAATGAATGATAAGTATAGGTGAGGTAGGTGGATGTAAGGCATCACACAGGAGTGGAAAAGGAGTCAGGAGAGACTGATGTAGAGATGTGAGGAGTAGGCAAGGGATATCACCATTTTAAAAATTATAGGGATTATATGTGATATGGGCTGGCCTGCATGCTGATGATGTTTTGTATATGATACCGGCCTGCGTGCCGATGATTTTGAGACATTTGTATTGGAGACATTGTATATTAGAGATATTTGAGCATACAGGTAGAGATGTTGATGATATATATATATATATATATATATATATATATATATATATATATGGTGATGATGATGTTTATGGTGTGATGTGTATATATACTTTTGATGATGATATTGTACATGTGATGGAAACAAGGTAAGTTAGGCATGATAGAGTCAAGTCATAGGCATGGATTGAGTTAGGTTAGTTTAGGTATGATGGAGTTAGATCCTAGGCATGGATTAAGTCAAGTTAGTTGAAGCATGATGGAGTCAGGTTGGTTTAGACATGGATTGAGTTAGGTGTTAGGCATGGATTGAGTCAGGTTTTATGGTTGATCAAATTTATAATTTATTAATGTGTGAAATTTGTGATGGTATGGATCATGTTAAGATGATTTGGAAGAAAATGTATGATTATGGTAGATAAATGGTAGATGGGATAAAATGAATGTGTAAATTATGATGGTAAAGGTGTTTAGAAATTGTTGTTTGTGTGGTTGAGTTTCTAGCTATTGATGTATAGAAAGGAAGCTAACTAGGGTAGAATGTGAATAGGAAAAGGAAAGGGAAAGGGGGAATCAGGTAGGATAGAGAGTGGTCGAACTAACCTCCAAGGGCCCCATGTCCTCAAAGTGCTACCTATATAGTCCCAGTGAAAAGGGACCTCAGGACAATGTAGTTCTCCCATAATCTAGGGAATATTAGGGTGAAATAGAGGAATGGGTTGATGGGTGCTAGGCATGGGTGAATGTAGGTCATAGGTGTGGTTGAGTGGTTTTTAAATATAGGTGTTGATGATCTAGCCCTGTATAGGATAGTCAACAAGTAATGAGGAAGGTGAATGGTAAGAGGTGGTAATAAGAGCCACCTAATTGATAAGAACCCTAATGATTCGATCATACCTAAGAGGGGATCATGAACAAAAGACCCTAAAGGTGTGGTAAATTGGACCATTCTAAGGGTCAAGAAAGTCACATAATCACAAAATGTCATGTTTGAGGAAAGTCCCTTAAGTAACAAGGAAATTAGGTGAAAAAATGAAAGGATATGAGAATGGGTGGTTGAGCATAACTTAGTGTATGACAGTGTGCCTGTCGGAAAAAGAAACCCAGGATCAAGAATAGGAAAGTCCATACAAAAATTTCATCTCTCTCTCTCTCTCTCTCTCTCTTTTTTAATAGACTGATCGATGCGGGAAGTCTGTATGGGATGAATATATTATCTCCTTGAGGTCTTCATGAAGCTGATCAATGCGGGAAGCTCATGAATATTTATTATATTTTTGTAATGAATTTATATAGTTGTCCTTCAGGGGAGAAGTCTATTGATAGTGGTGGAATTAGAGTGAAGAGATGTCCCTTTTGAGGGAGTCATATTTTTCTAGAATTTTGACTCAAGGAATTGCATCCCTTTTTGTTTTGGACATTTAAGTCATAAACAAGACTATAGAGGAAGGGTAGGTTCTTATTTGGACGATAAATCCATAATACACAGGATTTAACTATGAAAGGGGTGGTTTCGAGTGATGAAAAACCATGGGATTCCATATTGAAGAAGATAAAAAGTATCCATGAGAATTATGCTACGAGTAGAGTCATGGTACGCATATTGAAGATAGGGCTGAAAGGTGACAGGAATCACATGATTTTGTTTGAGTCAAGGATCCTAAAAAACGGGTAATATGGAAGGTGAAAAATGCTCAAGGGACAAGCCATTAACTGACAGAAATTGATATAGGACTCGATATCAACAATAAAATTGTCAAAGATGCAAGGCGTTAAGGGGCTCACGTTCGGGTTTACCTTCGAGTGAAGACAAACAATAAGTACTTGATCCATAGGCATGGGTAATAATATAGGGTCCAAGACAATTAGGAGAAAATTTACCCCATTTAATTTTCTCTTCTTTAGTTACATGTTGATTTTATTTCAGGACAAGGTTTCCGACCTGGAAGGTTTGTTTGTGAACACGTTTTTCATATGCACGTTTGATATGTTTTTGGTAAATTTGGATATGGTCAAGAGCATTGAGATGACATTCATCTAATAACTCAAGTTACACCAAACAATCTTGGTGAAATTCATCATCATTGAGCATGTCTTGTAGTGAGATGGAATATGGAATTCAAGAGGTAAGATAACCTTAGTACTGTAGACTAGAGAAAAGAGGGTGGCAGCAGTCAAAGTGCAAATACTAGTACGATAAGCCCACATGGAAAAAGGAATGTGTGTATGCCAATATTTCCTAATATCATTGACTATCATCACAAGAATTTTGTTCAATATTTTATTGGTAGATTTAGCTTGACCATTGGTTTACAGGTAATAAGGTGATGAGAAACTGAGTTGGATGCCAAAAGTGTCACATAGTGTGTGTAAGGTTTTTTTTTTTGAATTGTTTTCCATTATCAATGATAATGTGGTGAGGAATACCAAAATGAAAAATGATGTGATGGTTGATGAATTCAAATATTTTCTCAGCTTTGGTAGAAATGAGGGGAATGGATTCTACCCATTTAGTGTAATACTCAATAGCGGTTATAATCCATTGGTGGCATTGGGAAGAATGGAGGTTGATCTCACCAATAAGATCCAAACCCCATTGAGAGAAAGGCCAAAGGTCTCATGTGACCTTTAAGGTGTGACTAGGTGTGTGATAAATATTAGCATATTGTTGGAATTTCATACAATGTTTGACATAATCACAATAGTCATGGTTTAGGGTTGGCTAATAATAGCTTAGGAAAAGAATGCATTTTGTGATATCGAGACCACTAAAGTGACCTCCAAAAATTCCATCATGGAATTCCTTAATGGTGTAAGGAATTTTAGAACTTGTAAGGCATCACAAGAGAATACCGTTGAAACCACGATTGTAAATAAGACCACCCATGATGACATAATGGGAGACACTTTTAAGAAAGTCTTGTTGTCTATTACAAGTGAGATCAATGGGTAAAATGGAAAGGGAAAGATATTCTGCATATTGCTTATACCAAATGTCACATGGGTTAGGGGAAATGGATCCAACAGAGTAGACCTCATGAGGTAAATAAGAGGGTGATTGTAGCCTTTGTTTTGTGACAAAGATTTTAGAGTCAGTGGGCAAAGAAGGTATTAAGAAGCCAAGCAGGCCATTGTATCCACAAATTTATTGGTAGAACATGGGGTGGTTTGAAATGCATAACGATCAAAGGTGGTCAAAATTATGTCTATGTGATGCTTATAATTTTGAATTATCTCATTACAACATTGGTATATACCATTGACTTGGTTTATGACCAACTAAGAATCACCAAAGATATTTATTGACTTAACATCTAAGGCATAAGTAGCCTGGAGACCCAATACGAGTGTTTTATATTGTAGCCTGGAGACCCAATACGAGTGCTTTATATTCAACAATATTGTTTGTACGATAAAAATCAAGTTTTAAAGACAAAGGAATAGGTTCACCATCAAGAGGAATGAGGATAACACTAGCCCCACCCCCATTCTGACACTTAGAGCCATCGAAGAAGAGTGTCATTTGGTAAGTGGGTTTGTCTAGGGAAAGGGTAGCTATAGACTTGTTTAGGAAGTCAAAGTTAGAGGGTTGATTCCCATAAATAGGTGTATCAGCCAATTGGTTAGTGATAGCCTGGTGTTGGACCCTTGGAATATTGGCCAAGTATGAAGGCACGTAGGTGCACAAGGCCCCAGTTATGGAATTCCACACAAGGAAAAAGTGCACAAGAGAAGGGTATAAGAAATCATGTAGCACACGCGACGCGTGAAAGGATCGGGACTTGGTCATTTTTAACATACAAAGCAGAACATGTGAAAAGCATGATGCGATTGCATCTGGATAAGATGCCAGTTTGGTGACAGGTTGGCCCAGGATGGAGCATGTTTGCGATTGAATCTTCTAGAAGAACATCATGGAATAAGGTGGAGATCTCAAGCCTAGAGAAGCATGATTGCATTGAGGACCACATTCAAAAACTTGGCACCGAATCTGATGGTGCTGGAGGATGGGTTGGCAGTCTAGGAAAGCTATAAATACAAGCACCTATAGAGATAGAAATATACATAGACATATAGACATAGAGGGATATACATATGGAGGTATACATAAAAGTATCCATATAGACACCTAGGGAGTGAGTGGAGCTCTGTAGAAATGCTGTGAGGACTCTGTTGGTGAATAGTTGTATTTGGGAGAGAATGCATTAGGCCTAGGGGTTGTAAGTTTTCTTTTGGGTAGCTTAGTTACATTAATTCCAGTGCAATGCATGACTACGGTCTGCTTCTCTGCGACCCTTTGTAATGGTTCCATGGATGTAATAAGGTTACCTATCATAATATATACATGAATATCAATGATTCTGATGCATGTTTCTCTCTTATGAATTATCTTTCCTTTCATTCTAAGTATGAATGCTTGTATGTTTCTTTTTGTCACAATACGTGTTATGGATTCTGTTAAACACTTGGTCTAAAGTGACTGCAAGGATCTAGAGGCTATTCTGAGCCATATGGTTCTTGTATGTTTTAAACTTCCCTTCTGAAATCTCTTACACTAATCATAGATGATGTTTCCCACTAAACTCACATAAAATAGATACGCACTACTCGTGTATGCCTTAGGTGAGTGCTCAACCTTTGCTGGGTGATAGGCCAGTGTGCATGGGCTTCCTTTCTTTTGTGATTGGAATAAAAATGACTACATCTTGGTTTCATTTCCAGGACCTCTTTTTGAAGTTGTAGTGGGATTTAACATACATCATGATCTGTGTAATGAGTAATGACAAAGCGGTTAACGTTGGAAAATGTTGAATCATGGTTCAAGAGCATAGAGGATGAATTTGCTAAGAGGTTTGGCATTGGACCTGAGTTTAATGCATGTAGATGGGTAGAAGATAATCTCTACCATGATCTATATGAATTTTTTTTCTATTGTTTCCCTGTGGAACTGTATCAATGGATCTCAGCCTACGCATCTATATCAAGTTGGCATTGTATATTACACGTGTGGACCCAAGAAGAGTACTAAAGGCTACAGGATGTAGATCTGATGTGGACCTATGCTGTGGATCATTAGTGGAAAGGAGTATTGGCTAGCTACACTCTAGAGTATGCCATTTCCACATATTCTTGTCTGTAGGTTGCTGAGTTTGAGTTGTTAAGGGAGCCTAGAGGACCATTTTTACGTGTTGTCCCTCTACCTTTGAAGATCTTGATGATTACCATGAGTTTAGAGGCTTTCTCAATGGCCGGATAAACCACTCTGAGCACTGGGTGAGGAAGCTAGGGTGGAGGAAGATGGTAGATGTTATGGTGAAGAAAGAAAGGGAGGAGAGACGACTCAAGTATGGTGAAGCACGTGAAAGGGAGATTTCTAGATGACATGAGGTTACAAGTGTGATGGATGTATGGCAGCAGATGTTGTGGGAATGATTTGAGGTTCATCGCTAAGGACATGGAGATTGAGCAGTCTATGTGACCCCATCTTGGTAAGTGCATGAGAGAAACCCTTTCAGCTTCATGATGAGAGTTCATCACACGGATAAAGAAGAATTGCTGGCAGCGCATCTGAGCCCACCTAGTGACTGAACCCTGGCGCTTGGTTTTCCAAATCAGGGGAATAATATTGCTAATCTAGTTGATTACATTGGAGGTGATTGTTCTATGCCCAGGAGGTATAATTTCTCATTTGGTACTTCTATGGCTGCAAACACCAGCCCAGTGTTAGGAATTTTTGGGCAAGGTATAAGCACACAATTGTTTGGTATCACATCTGGAAGTGGCGTGAGGTATACTATTGGTAGTGGGGAATTATCATAGACCATAGGCACGTAGCTCAGTGGAACTATGGGAACCCTTGACATGACCACTTTAGGACCTAGTGGGCTTGGTGGATCTGGTGGTTCAGGAGGAGTAAGAGCTAGTGGGTTTGGTGGATCTAGTGGTTCAGGACCTTGTGGGTTTGGTGGATCTGGTGGTTTAGGACCTAGTGGACATGGCAAATCAGGCAGTGGAGGAAACATAGGTGGAAACCAAGGATCTGGCGGAGGAGGATTTAGACCCCAACCACCCCCACAAGTTTTCTTTGAAATTTCTCTACATTTTCCTGATTATAGAGGTATTGAGGATGTTGCAGAACATGTTCACAAGTGTGAACTATTATGGCATGCGAAGGGTGTCACAACCCCAGAATGGAAGGCTAGTCAGTTTGTAACCATGTTGCAAGGTCACGTGCATAGCTGGTATAGGAAGTATGACCCTCATCAGATAGTGGTGGATTATACTGCCTTAAAGAATGCATTCTTGGTAGAGTTCCACATTCCTGAGTTTGAGCAGAAGAGGATTAGTGCTTTAGAAGGAGATTCAACAAGGAATAACATAGAGTGTGTGGGAGTATGATGCACACTTTATAAATCTCTTGTCTAAATTATCATATGATATTCACCCTTCACAGCATGCACAGTGGTTTGTTGGAGGTTTGATCACCCCTTTTAGAAGGGCCTTGTCTCATAAAACTTTTATAGACCCGTGCGAGGCATTGGAGGATTCCCTACATGTCGAGGCTATTGGTAGTGTTGATACTAGCATTAAACCGTTCTTGGAGGCCCAGATTGCTACTATGGCCAAGTAGTTGGAAAAAATTATCTGTGAACTTAGCCCATGAGACTCGCAGTGGTTTATGGTGCACAGATTATGAGATAGAGGGGCACGTTAAGGATAATGGCCCCCGGAGGATAGTACGCATTATGGTGGTAGAGTGTGATATTTTTCATGGGGACCATGATGCAAGTAGATGTCCCTTGTTGCAACATGTAATCAGGAAGAATGTATCTTGTTATTGCAAGATTTTCACTTCTACAACCCATGATACTAAGGACTGTAGGCTCATTGATCAAATCCATGAGGCCATCAATCATGGGGTGTGCATCAAACCAGGGTTACAAGTAGTTTCCAAGGGATGATGATCACCATTATGAGGAGCATGTAGATGGAGGTGCCCATGGAAGAGGTTTTTGAGGAGGATTTTGTGGTCATGGTAACCGCGAAGGAGGAAGGAGTGAGTTCCCATTGCGCGGAACCTATTTCAATTGTGGATCTAAGAAGCATTACAAATTTTGAATTCCCAGACCTATTGCAGTGCTCATGGTGTGGAAAGAAGCATAAGTATGAGGAGTGCCTGTAATTTTTTGAGCATATGAATCAGAAATACTGAAAGGACAAGGGTCACTGCAATGGTTAGTATCAATAAGATGGACATACAGTGGATGCCTCGGGTAACACAGGATGCAGGTTTGGAACCTGTCTTGGTAACAACAAGGGCAAAAGCCACACGTGCAAGAGAGGTACCAAGATAAAAGAACCTAGTTTCAAGGGAGGACGTCATTCATGGAAAGTATCCAGACCCCACGAATCAAAAGGAGATATATCAAGACACCATGGATGTTATTCAAAGCTTACAAGGGGAGATCCAATGTCTAAAGGAGAAATCTAGGAAGGAGGAACAAGGAAGGAGGTTCGAAGTGTAAAAAGGATGACCTGGATGAGGTCAAGGAGGTGTGTAAAATGCTAAGGCAGGAGAATATCATTCCCTTCCAAGGATCATGGTTGAGAGAGAAGGTACCATGCGCCAGAGGAGAGCACGAGAGACTAGTATTGCACGCGAACCTTCCCCCTCATAGCCTCGACTATGAGAAGGAGATTACGTTGAATGTAGTTGTAGATGGATGGCTCCTCAGCAATATCCTCATTAACATAGGTGTAGAGGTTAACATTCTAACTTTGGATGCATGGCATCAGATGGGAAGACCCACATTACAACCATCTTCAAATGTGTTGTATATGGAAAACAAGACTAAGGAAATTCCCATCAGTGTCTTAAAGGATGCAACTATTACTATCTAGGGAGCCAAGTTTACTAGGGACTTTGAAGTCTTGGCACTCACCGAGGTGGACAATTTCCCAACACTACTTGGGTGCCCTTGGTGTTACAAGAACAATGCAGACCTTCAGTTCAACAAAGGGTACATAAGATTCAAGAACAAGGAGGAATGGGTCATTATACCCCTAGCTGATGGGAAGTTGACACCCTATATTGAACCGTTGGGGGAAGAAGTTCTGGATAGGATATATGTGCACTCAATTAGAGACCCTGAGATGATACACCCTACTAACGGGGTTATCCATTTTGAAGATGCTCAATCAATGAGTGATACCACTAGTTTGGCATGTGACAATTGGGTGCATGGGACTTATGAATTAATGGGATGATAGTTGAGAGGGTCGGTGACCAAGGTAACAAATGCACACATAGTTAGGTGCCTTGGAGGAAAATAACTGCCCAAGTATTTAGGAGGAGCCTTCCCTAATATCTTTCTGTAGGAGGTGGAAGCTCAGTGGAAGGATGAGAAGGAACAAAGGGGGATGTTAAGTTATGTCTTGCTTGGCACAACAGTACTTGGTGGTGGGCTACACATCAGGAGATCCTTTTAGAGTGGCACAAGGTAAGAATTACTCTCTCTGATCATATTTTCTAGGAGAAATGTACCCACCATCATCAAGGAGTACCATGGGAAGGAGCCCACCTCTTTCCATATCCAGGAGTGTGAATAGGTTTGGAGAGAAGGCATGAAAAATTTTCCACCATCCCTCTAGGTACACAAGTTGTATTCTACACTACAGGGTTGCATGTGCACATGGTATATTCATTCAGAGACATGCCACCTAGACAAGGAATTGGCAAGAGCTCGCGGCTGACCTTATTCAAACCTTTGAGTATTGGAGTACCAAACCATCAGTTGATAAGGCCTTACAGGGTATCAAACACCTTACCATGGGGGATAGTGCTAGGATGGAAGATAGGCTATTGGAATTACTAGGTGAACCAAGATTGGGGGCACGCTTTGAAGAAGTAGAGGAAAAAAAAGAGTTACAGCTTGAGCGCACGTGTTTGGAAAAAGAAAAAGGAAAGTTGGTGTATGTGATTGATGGAGAGGAATCAAAAAGCTTAGATGTTAGCCATTATATAGGAGACAAGCACGAGGTAGTAGACAGTGTAGATACCACACACGCGCACCTACCATGAGCCCTTAAAGACGAAGAAGGTTAACATTGGTAAATGAGAAGAACCTAAGGAAGCTATTATTAGAGATTACTAGTCGAAGAAGGAAGTATCTAAGATCATTGATCTACTGCGTGAATTTGAGGATTTATTCCCACGTGGGTACCATGAGCTCAAAGGCGTTCACCATTCCCTGTAGGGGAGATGAAGATAAAATTGAAGGACGGTGCACACCCAGTTAGGAAAAGGCCCTACCAGATGAATCCCAATTTACATGTGAAGGTTAAGGAGGAGATAGACAAAATGATAGCTTCTGGGATCATTGAGGTAGTGGAAGAATCAGAGTGGATAAGTCTGATGGTAATCAGCATCAAGAAAAATGGGTGGATTAGGATTTGTGTGGATTATAGGGAATTAAACATAGTTTGTGTCATTGATCCCTTTCTGACCTCCTTCACTGAAGAAATTTTGGAAGGAGTCACTGGATGTGAAATCTATTCCTTTACAGATGGATTTTCAGGGTACCACCAAGTTCATATTGCAAATGAGGACCAAGAGAAGACAACCTTCACCACCGAGTGGGGAATTTTTGCATACACGGTCATGCCCTTTGGGTTGAAGAATGCGCCTACTATCTTTTCACGCATAGTGGTGTAAGCATTCCAGGACTTCATCCATAAGTTTCTTCAGGTCTATTTGCATGATTGGATAGTATATGGTCTGGTTAAATACCATTGTGACAATTTAAGGTTAATGTTTGAGAGGTGTAGGCAGTTGAGGATATCCATCAACATTAAGAAATGTGTGTTTACTACACCCTTTGGGACTTTATTGGGGCATATCATATGTAAGGAGGGCTTGCTGGTAGATCCTGCTAAAGTTACAGATATTATGGGGTTAAGGGAGCCTACTAGCCAGAGCATAGTGCATGAATTCCTTGGGCATACGGGATATTACAGGAAATTTATTAAGGGATATGCCAAGATCACCGCACCTTTAGAGGAGTTGCTTAGACATAAAAGTGCCTTCCATTAGGGAGAGGCGCAACAAAGGGCATTTGATACATTAAAAGATAGGCTTATCACCACGCCTATTTTATGTTTTCCCTCTTGGGACAAGCCCTTTCATGTCCATGTAGATGCCTCAGGGACCTCCATTGGAGTGGTGCTTGCATAGCTAGGTGAAGGGATTGTTGATCATCCTCTATGTTTTGTAAGCAGGAAGCTGACACTTGCAGAGCATAATTATACCACAACTGAACATGAGGCATTGTCAATGATCTACGCACTTTTCAAGTTTAGACAGTATTTTCTAGCAACACCATTTGTGTTTTACACTGACCACATGGCATTAAAATATTTAGTGAACAATCATGTTATACAAGGGCACATATGTCGATGGGTGTTGGTGTTTCAATAATTTGAATTCACCATTGTAGTGAAGCCTAGAAAAAGAAATTGTGGGCCTGATCACCTGTCAAGAATTGATTTAGGGGAGGATGCACAGAGTATTGTGGAAACAATGCCAGATGCGCAACTGTTTAGATTGCGGCGCGTGCCCTCGGATTTGGAAGAGATTGTAGTATTTTTAAAGAAAGGTGTGGCACCAAAAGGAATGAAGACTTTAGAAAAAAAAAGAAGTTGGCCATACGCACCACGCCCTAAATTTTAATTAGTGGATACTTATACAAGTTGGGAAATGATGAAGTTTTACGTAGGTGTGTATTAGAGTATGAGCACTTGGCCATCATGGAGGAGGAGCACACGAAGGAAGTCCAGAGGGAAATTATGTAGGTGATGCCACCCATGCGTAAAATATTAATCAAAATTTTATGGTGGGAAACCATGTACAAGGATTGTAGAGACTATTGTAAAGCATGTGACCATTGTCAACACCTTGGAAAACTAGGAAAGAGATATGAAATGCCTTTTTGCCCTATCCCTAGCGCGGAGTCTTTTGAAAAATTGGAAATAGACCTTGTAGAACCTATTGCACCAACGATGTATAGGACCAGGTCACATTATGTCATCACTTATACGGATTACCTGATAAGGTGGGTAGAGGTAGCTCAAACTAAATATTGCACAGTAGTAATAGTGGCAATTTTCTTATGGGAGAACATTATCACGAGGTATGGATGCCCATTGAGTTTGACCAACAATAGGGGTACACATTTCTTAAATGAGATTGTGAGGATCATGTTATCAAAGTTCATGGTAGCTCATCACAAGACTACACCCTATCACCCACAAGCAAATGGAACCACAAAAGTATTCAAAAAAATACTAAGTCATACCCATACAAAATTTTGTGATGTTAAAAGAGAAGATTGGGATGACGAAGTATCAACAATATTGTGGGCTTACAAGACAACGTATAAAAGGCTAAAAAAAGCCACACCTTTTTAGCTGGTGTTTTACGTGGAAGTGATCTTGTTGGTTGAATCTATGTTACCTTCTCTACGAATATCGTGCATAAGAGGGTTAGCCGATGAATAAGTGCTAGAAGAAACAATTGATGAGTTAATGAAGCTGGATTAGAGATGATCACTCACTAAGTAGAGCCAAACAACAGAAAAAGAAAAGTATAAGGCTTGACATGATCGCCACATTAGAAAAAAGAAGTTTGAGGTTGGGCAGATGGTGTTACTATATGATTCTAAGTTTCTGTGCCATCCTGTGAAGTTGAAAGTCCATTGGTTGGGTCTTTATACAATCTCGTACATCCTTGATTCAGGCACGTGCTAGTTACAAGCGCTGGATGAGAGGAAGTTACCTGGAAACTTCAATGGGAGTAGGATGAAGCCCTACTATAAATAATTCTTCTTGGTGTTTTTAAATAAGACATTTTTTCTAGTTAGTTTAGAAGTTTCCTTTATGCATTTCCCTTTCTTGTGTTTCCCTTTCAATTTGTTGTTTTGTTTTGCGCCTTGGGCACTGGAAACCTTATTGCTATTTTGGAGAATTTGTGAGTGCGCAGAGGACCATGCATCATTTTAAGTGTGGGGTGGAGAAATGTTAAGAAACACAAGATTAGAGTGCCAAGAAAGTTGTGTTGAAAAGCCATGTTGAATGGCCCGATTGAAAGAGGTGTATGAGAAGAAAAGATGGAAGAAGAATGGCAGGTGCTAGGATAAAGCTACTTGTAGATCCCACGTACTAAGGAGGAGAATTCACATTTAAGAAACACAAGGTAGGAGAGAGAAAGAATCAGTACAGAAGAAGTGCCTTCGGTACGGGTTACGCGTGCACAAGAATCTCCTGTCACGTTGGATTGGTTACGCGCCAGAAGGTTGGAGGAGTTTTCACACAGGTTGGGCAAGTGAGTGAAAGCACTGAAGATGGGATTTTTTTGAAAAAGCCACATTAAATGAAAAAAGTATGGTGGTAGGTGAAGTAGCATTTAATTCTCAAAAAGAGAAAAAACTATAAGTAAAGGGTCGAGGCACTTTCATTTTCACTTTGCAAAATAGAGAAAGGAGTGAGCGTTATAAACTAGGGTTTCTAGATTCGATCGTGCGAAGAAAGATATGTGAGATTAAAGTGTGAGAAACTAGTTTGAGTTTGTAAACCAGAAGGAAGGGGTTACACGGGTGTGAAAAGAGTTGTAAGGAGCTGTTGTCTCATGGAAATTTGATCCCAGTTAGGGTTCGTCAAACTAGGGCACGGGTTCAAGAGATTTATATCACGGACTTGAGACTGGAGGTTGGAAGAAGTAGGATAGAGTAACAAGGAGTGGAGTGATAAGAAGACCTCAATAATGGCACCCAAGAAAGGATAGGGAAAGGCTAAGGCCAAACAACAAGAACCTGACGTAAAAACAAATGAATAATGGTATGCGAAGATGCAATACCCAGATGGAGTGAAGATGGGTAAGGAGTGGGAATCCCACCTGAGAAATGTTCCAACAAGTGATTATAACCACCAAAAAAATGATAGAGAAGGAAATGGCACTGGAATTAGTGTGCCCCATGAGTAAATGAACACCAGAGGGCTTGTCAATCTACGATGATGATGTTAAGGTCAAAACGGAGAAGGTAGGGTTGCTGCAACTCTATGAGTTGCCTTATTTTGGAAAACCAAAGTGCCTATATCATTGGATAATGTCGCGGGTACACAAAGATTACTTCCACTTTATAGGGCACAAAATGCATGTTACTCCCCAGCTTATCTCTTAGTTCATAGGCCTTATATGTGAAGGAAACAACTTGGAGGACAACCTAAGTGACAAGGAGGCAATTCAAGAGACCATAAACGTATATACCTACAAGAAGGGGTCGAGATACTATGAAATTTTAGACATCAAGGACCCCATGATGAAAATGGACACACATCTAGTAACAAAGCTGAATGGATAGGAGAGATGGACCCAAGTCAATAAGCCTTGGTTACATGTTTGCAGGAAAATTGTAGAAGGCACCATATACAACTTGTCTGCTTACATCATGGAGGAGATTGTTAGTTATGTGTGTTGTCCTCTCAAAATTTCCCTCTTTTGAAAGTAAAATAAATGAAAAATTTGATTTGACACCCTTTAATGATGTTCTAGTGAAGTGAAAAGTCGAGGAGTTAGTGAAAATTCACATTTTTGGAGTCATTTTGGTGATTTGCAGTTCTGTCAGACATTTTTGTCCTGTATGTCCCAAGTTTTGTTGGGCCTTCTGTTCCCCAATTGGCCGGATTCCCCAAAAATATTTTAACTTTCAGTTCTATCGGGTCTATCACATACTTTTGTCCCAAGTCATCCAGGCCTTCTGTTCTCGCATTGCCCGCATCAGCTGTGTTGGGTCTGTCATGTACTTTTGTCCCATCTATCCCAAAAGTGTTAGTGTCTTTTGTCCCTACTTTTCCCACATCGTGCACATCGGCCGAATCATGTCTTCGTGTCCCTCACATTTCCAAGTTTCTGAAGTACATGTGCTCATTTGGCCCACTTTACTTGCATCACCCACGTCAGTCAGATCGCATCTTCGTGTCTCCATGTCCCAAATGTACCAAAGGCCATCCAGACCAGTTTTTTCCACTCTTCTTGATTCTTTCCTTTTTGATTCGATGCATATGAATTTAATATGCATTTATGACCTTCTCTCTCCTAAATGGCTATTTAATGGGACTACCCCCTACACATTTGACACACTACTCACTTGCTATCATTCACTCGAATCCCTGCAATTAAGATCGTCTACTCGTGATCCCATACCCTTAACATTTTTCATTGTGAATTTGATCTGTGAAGGATGTTTCCCTATACCTTACAAATATGAATATGAAATTCCAAGGTCAAGAACATGTTTCACCTCTTGAGTCCTATGTTCCTGATATCAGGGATAGTGATGTTCGACACTTGGATTTTGGAAATTTCTGGAAAATATTGACTATCCCTAATCCTTCCCCCATGGTGCAAATGATCAATGACATCGGCCTTGCGTATGCTGCGGGTTTCTCAATCTTAGTACAATGTGTCGACACCATGCTCACCTATGGGGCAAACTTTAACCATGACACCAAGGAATTGTCTAATGTGCACGGGGAGCTGATTGCTAAGCTAGATGCTACTACCATTACTATTGCTCTACAGATTCTAGAAGTTGAATGCTCCATTGTTATCACTTAGGCTCAATCTTAGACTCTATTCGAGCAGGACCATGATAAATATAAGGCAAGAATAGTGAAATCATGGTTGAAGAACCCTAAGTAGGGATCATCCCAACTTTCCAAGGAATTATTTAGAGCTGATTTGAATGAAGAACTATCTGATTTCATTATCTTGCTAACTCGCATCATGGGACTACCCTCTACCAATGAATTTCACTTTTGGATGTGCTCGTTCATCAACATCGTCTGCGAAGGTAGTTAGAGTATAAATTGGGAAAAAATCATTTAAATGAATGTGATAGAGCAATTGTCCAATGTGCAACAGATTAAGAAGTTCTATATGAATTTGTATCTCATGTATACCCTAGCAACATCTCGGTAGTGTTTTGGATTCACTTATATAGAGGGTCAGAAGGATGAACCCATTTATGCATACTATCCTCCATTCACCCTTGAAACTAGCAACCACAACTTCAGGAGGGTGAATGATGCCTTTACCATGTATATTATGAGGCTTTTAGAAAGTGATACTGTGAGGAGATTTTCTAATGAAGCCATGAGCCTAATAGAAAAGTATGGAGCTTTCTTCATTTAGTTCAGGAGGTTTTCATATATCAGGTTGGCTGGTTATGAGAACACACCTCTCAAGCTCCCCATGTTTTGTAATGATCAGATGGATTTGATCGAAGTGTGTAGGAAATTGGATAAATTGCATAGAACCTACAAGGACAAGAAAATCTATGGTCTAAATTTCCCTATTTCATTGGGTAACTATACATGCAAAACAACCTTGGATGCTCAAAATATAGAAAGGGCCCTTGCTCCCATCACTTTTCAATTTTTCAGGCCTAGGACCTGTTTTGATTTGAAGAAGTTCATTGAGCTGAATCTCAGAATTAATTATCATCACAGGTCAGATACTGAGGACTACTGGGCTGATTGTGTAGATGACTTTGAAGCAAGGTAGAGGCACTATGAAAGTTTCTCTCTGCAGCTGATACAGGAGCTCAATCTCTACCAAATTCTTGAAGGGTTCCAAGATGATAATGAAGACTTGTTGTCTTATGACTATGAGACATTGATCAAGCATACTCCCTTGGAAGATATGGACTGGTACAAGAGGGAGAGGGATGACTTGGTCGATATTTTGGCCCCTGTGCTTATAAGAACCAAGGTTTTGTTTGATAGAAAGGTTCGAGAGCTTAAGAAGAATCCAAGTGGATCTTCCTCCAAGGATACTTCAACACATAGGGAGGATTCACATACACCCAACATGGAGGTACCTTCTCAAACCCCTCCTCCTTCCTCAAATAAAGAACCTAAATCATCTACTCCTTCTTCTTCTACTCAAGTGTACCAGAAGAAGGTAAAAGAGGTTAAACAAGAGCCAATTGAAGAAGATCCCCTTCTAAGGCATTCAAAACTATCTTTAGGGCCAGAGAATGTTATTGTTCTTAGTGAAAGTGATGACAGTGAAGTACCAGACCCTGTAGGAACTTCATAGGCTACAAAAGATAAAGAGAAAGAAGTTCCTAGCACTGAACCTCCAAGTAACACTGATTCCTCTGCTCAAGAAGCTCCAGATGCCTCACACACATATCTATTGGAAGAAATAGTGGTAAATACTTTTAGTGTCATGAGATCACTTGCTCTTAGACCTCTTGTTCCTCCTTCTTCCTCAAATTTTGCATGGGTACAACCCTTAGTTGACAACAGGAAGAGAAAACCTTCTTCTCGATTGACATGGCAAAATTTTGATGTTGTGGCAGCCTTGTTGGGCACTAATCCTCTTGCTCCAACAAAGAGAGCTAAAACAACTTCAAGGATAGTGACATATGCATAGGGCCAACAATATCTAGAGGTTTCAAAACCTAAGGTTGATAAGGCAGAGCAAGATCTATTAGCCTCTGATCTGGAGCTTTCTAGGATTCTAATGGGAGAATTTACCCCTGAGAGTGAGGTGCATAACCTCTAGGAAACAGTAACCAAGGTTATTGAGGGAGTATAAAATGGTAAGAAAACTATAGAATAAATGTAATAAATAAATCAAGTTCTTTCTAGTTTCATCAAGTCATTATTGACTAAGGATAAGGTTTTGGATCCTACTCCACTAACTGCCCTTCTACCCCCTATGATTCTCAGTCAGGATGAGGTTTAGAGTATCAAGGATATACACAGGTATTCCACTTATGGAAGGGATATGGAAGCCATGGTTGATGACATGATCATTACAGGCTTGAATTTCATTGTAGAAGTCTTCAAACTCAATGAGAATGTGGCCAACCTGCAACAAAAACTCTCCGCATCTATTGGAACCATGAATAAAGAATTGAAGATTTGGAGTAGTTGCATCATAGATCTTCGCCTGATGGAATAGGAAATGAAAAGATATTGATGGCCAACAAATTTTTTGATGATGCCAAGGATAACTTGTCAAGGTCATGGGTTTTCAGTGTGGAATGGAAAATAAAAGTTCTGGAAGAAGCCTTGGCAGAATTGAGGAACAGTTGGCATAAGGGAGAAGCCTTCAAAACTTGTGTTGTGTCTGCCTTCAAAGATATTCATTGTAATATTCATGATAAAACTTCAGGTGTTCCTTTCTCTCTCCAAGAGATTAAAACTCAGTTTAGGGCATTTGTTAAATAAAAATTCTTCAAGGAGGAATTGATTACCAAAGAGAAGATAAAGGATATTTTCTCTCTTCAATCCACTATTGAAGAGGCTAATAAAGAATATCTTGAACATACTGAGTTTGATAAGGACATGGAGAAATGTCTAGATACTTGGTCTTAAGCCACTGCCAACACATCAGTCCCATGAGGCAGGGAGATAGCTAAAGCATTGAAAATATTCAGTCAATGGATCCTCAAGTCAGTGGGCCCTCCTTAGAAATAAGTAGATGTTTTCCCTTTTAGCTTCTCCTCTCCTCCTTTTTCTCAAATTGGGCTCATTGTAATTAATTAAGGATCTTGTGTCAAACACTCCCTTAATTAACATTTTAGTTAAAATAAACAGTTACCAAGTGTAACTAATTTTTAAGTTATATAATGGGCTCTCTGCGCCTTTTCCAGGGATGGAACTCTATTTATTTTTGAAAGTGTGAAGGAGTAAAAAGTTATCAATACAAAAATGTCTCTCTTTCTGTTTCCACCTACTCTTGTTCTTTCATTGTTATCCATTTAAAACTATTGAATCATTAAGTATTTTTTAATTCAAGAAGCTTTGTATTCTTATGGATGTCATCTCTAGAACTTTATGTCTATAAAATAACATCTATGGTCTTAAATGCAAATGATTCTGTTCTATATGATTCCCTTCTGGCATGCGTAAAGAATAATTTTGTTATCTATATTTCTTGAGAGTTCTTTTCTACCCCTCCCATTCCTTAAGTCTTCTATCCTTCTGTATTCATGATCTATTATATTATAACACTTTTATGATACTAGAGTTCCTCATTAAAACTACACGTTGTACTCTTGTAAATAGGTTTTTTCCTTTAATAAGGGAACCTCTCCCATTAAATACGAGGGACTTTCTATCCCCTGACTGTTCCTTTCAATAAATTCCTTATTTGAAAACCAACAGTTTTTGGTGACTCTACTGGGGATTCGTTTTGATCACATTCCAGTTTTATGAACAATTTTTTGATCATTCTTTGATTTAGCAACTCTATGGTTTACTCGTTGTAGGAGGGCCCTTGGTATTGAAGATTCTCAATTTCAGCTCTTGGAGCAATAAGGTTTCCCTCTTCCTTCAACAGGAATAAATAGAAGAATTTTTTCTACAAGCACTCCTCCTGTTGAAGATAGAACCCCTGTAAGTGGTATCCATCTAGAGCAACCCAACCCTAATCTCCGCACTTTGATTATTGTTGGTGTTTCAATTCCCCTTCAAGTAGCCTTTCCTAAGATGGCAGTTTTTGTTACCTTGGGGCCATCATGTTAGGCCTCTCGCCCTTCCTTAACCTTTTCATGAGTTACCCAAGGGTAACAAGAAGAACTTCCCTAAGTTCAGAGGTGACGGTAAGGTGCATCCTGATGAACATATTGCAGCCTTCATAGTTGTGTGTGGAGTCTTTAGAGTTGAACATGAAGATGTCTCGGTGAGGCTTTTTGTAGAAAATTTGCAAGATAATGTAGTGGATTGGTTCTATCACCTTCCTGTTGGGGCCATTACCAGTTGGACCATAATGAGAACAAGGTTTGAGAACCATTTCAAACCTACAGAGGATGTGCATGCTTTGCTGGCCCAGATTTCTCAAATAAAGAAAGAATCACAAGAACCCATGAGGGAATATGTGGCTAGATTCAACAAGTTGATTAATAAAATCCCACCAAACACTCAGCCTTTAGATAAAATTCAAAAATGTTTCTTCCTGAATGCTCAATTTCCTGAGGTTAGTTATGCATTGAGAAGGGCCAACCTTGCAACATTGGCTGAGAATCAGAGATTAACTGTTAGCATTGAAAATGACTTGATCATGTCTGGTAAGTTGAAAAGAGATCCTTCCAAATCTAGAGCTTCTTCTTCTTCTTCTAATCCTAGAGCTAATACAGATCCATTAGTACAAAATCTTTTAAATGACCTCATTACCATCAAGAAACAATTGGCTCAGTACGCTCCTTATGTAGATGTTCCAAGGAGGAATTTTCAGCCTAGAAATCATTTGTATTCCTCTCAGACAAGGCTAGCAATTGAGGGGCCACCCATCAAGGTATCTGTCAATGTAAATTGTGAGGTTGAAGATCTTGAAGATGAGGAGATTAATGAAGATTTTGAAGAATTTGATGAAGACTGGAGGAACTTGAGGGATCTTGAGTTAATTTCTTCACCACTGAAGGTGTTGATGAAGTAGTAGTAGATATGAATAGCGAATCATATGCTGTCATGTCTTGAGAATAGAAAAATAAGAAGGAAAAAGTGATATAGCCTGCTAAGAGATCCAAGGAGCATCCCACAACTATCCCCGTTATTGCAAGAAGAGGATCTCCTATTCCCACTGCATCCACACAAAAGGTGAGTTCTACTAATGCTTCTTTTCCTAATACTACTGCTAAATATTTTTCTTCTCCAGCTCCTAAACCTAATAAGCCTAAGATTCCTAGTGATGACAACCCATCCACCTTTGGATCTTTTGATATCATTGATCACCTTTAGAAGAAAAAGGTTCAAATTTTAGAGGTTGAGTATTATCAAGCCCACCCTAAAGCCTTTTCCAAAATGGTCCACTTTGTCAATTCCCATTCCAAAACCACCTCTAAAGGAATTTTTCCTACTCCATCCTCTACACCCCAACCCAACCTTGTAGCTGCAGTCACTTCACCTAATGAGAAGATCAAACCATTTTATGTGACTCTTCTTATAGCAGGACATAAACTTAGCAATTGTGTCATAAATTCAGGAGCATCAGATAATGTAATTCCTACCAAAGTGGCTCATGATTTGGGTCTTAATATCACACGCACTTATGGGTCGTGCTATTCTATGGAGAGTAAGGAGGTGCCCCTGGTTGGAAGGATTAAATATGCACAAGTAGCTTTTGCCACTTTACTAGAGAAGAAGGTTTTGGCTACTATTCTAGTAGCAGATATCCCTCCATATGGTATGATGTTAAGTAGGAATTTTTATAAGGATGTGGGAGGAGAGATTCAAATGGATTGGTCACATGCCCTCATACCAGTCAATGGAAAGATGAGGAAGTTGTTGCAAGAGAATCATTCCAAGTATATTGTTCAAAAAATGGATGATCTCAAAGCCCAGAGACTTTATGAGGACATTGGACATGGTAACTATATGATTATGTCTCTAGAGAAAACTCAACTTCCCAATGAAGTAATTCATGATCCTAATGGTGTTTGGAATATAGAATTTGATGGACACTACTCCTTAGCTGGTTCTGGAGTAGGTGTGGTGTTGATATCTCCTACAGGAAATATTCATCCTTTCTCATTCAATCTACAGTTTGAAAATACCAACAACACAACAATTGTATGAAGCCCTCATCCTTGGACTTAATGCAGCAAAAGAAAAAGGTGTTAAGAATATTCTAGATTATGGAGATGTAGAATTAGTTGTTAAACAAGTTAGAGACCTTTTTCAAGTTAAAAATAGAAGGTTGAAGCATTACAAGAATCAAGTTTGGGATTCTATAGAATGCCTTGATGCCTTCTCCATTGAATTTTTGCCGAGAGAAAATAACACTAGGGCCAATTTACTAGCTTTCTCAGGATCGTTGTTGATACCTCACCCTGATTTCTCTCAAGATAAATTTACCATTGAAATGATCCATAGGCCCAGTGTTCCTGATAATTCAATTAATTGGAATTTTTTCAATGATGATCAGCATTTGGTTTCTTTCTTGGATCTCAAGGATAACTTTGAACAATTATACTTTGAAGGAAGTGACAATTTGCTTCGTGAATGTGTATCTTCCAATGAGGAAGGTGTCAAAGAGGAGACAGATAAACATGGGTGCATCCGACTCAAAGGTAACAAGATTCCTAAAGGGATGGTGAGTTTAGAGGAATTGTTTAATAAACATGAAAGGTATATTAAGTATAAAGCTTCTACAGGAGGGCGGCAATCTGTTGAGTATGAAAAGATTAACATTAGGAGCTCTGCTGACCCCAAAATGGTGAATGTTGGAAAATGTTGTACGCAAGAAGGTGGTGAACCTCTTAAAAAAGTATAGGGATGTTCTTGCATATTCATATGAGGACCTAAAAGCTTTCCAACCAAAGGAAATGCAACATTTCATTCCTCTCAAACCTGGGGTTAAACCTTTCAGGAAAAAGCAAAGGTAGTACAATCCGAAGATTATTGACACCATTTTCAGGAAATATAGAAGTTATTGAAAGGCAAAATTATCTTCCCCATTCACCATTTGACATGGATTTCCAATATTGTGCCTGTCAGGAAGAAGAATGGTGAGATTCGTATCTGTGTTGACTTCAGGAATCTTAATCAGGCCTCTTTAAAAGACAACTACCCCTACCCATGATGGATCAAGTTTTGCAAGCTGTTACAAGGTCTGAAATGTTGTCCATGCTAGATGGCTTCTCATGGTATAATCAAGTGGAAGTTAATACCATAGATCAACACAATACTACTTTCACCACCCCTGGGGTACTTTTGCCTACAAGAGGATGCCTTTTGGACTCATTAACGTCGGTGCCACTTTTCAAAGAGATATGGACTTCGATTTTGGAAGCTTAAAAGGGAAATGTATTGTTGTGTATCTATATGACCTAACCATTTTTTCCAAAACTAGAGCTGATCATTTTCAACATCTAGAAATAGTTCTCTCAAAATGCAGAGAACATGGGATCTCTTTGAATCCCAAGAAATATGTCTTTTGTGTCACGGAGGGAAAATTTTTAGGCCATGTTGTCTCTAACGATGGAATCCAAATTGATCTTGAACAAGTTCAAGCTATTCAGAAGATCCCTCTTCCTATAAGTAAGAAGGGAGTGCATTTTTTCTTTGGTAAGATCAACTTCCTGAGAAGATTCATTCCTGATTTTGTAGAGCTAACTTTGAATATATCTCAAATGATGAAAGGAAAACAAAATTTTGGCTGGTCCTCTGAACGGAAAGAATCCTTTGAAGGTATTAAAAAGGCTATTGCTAATCTTAGCATGTCCATATTTTAGCAAAGATTTTATTATTTATTGTTATGCCATAGAAAGCACCCTGGCTGCTATCTTGACTCAAAAATATTCTAATGATCATGAACTCCCAATTGCATTCATGAGCTACATTCTTAAAAATCGTGAATTGAAATACATGATGATGGAGAAACATGCTTTTGTATTGGTTAAAGTTGTCAAGTAGTTTTGTATTTATATTCTTAACTCTCACTCTATGGTGCTTGTGCCTAATACAACCATCAATTCTATTCTTACGCAGCAAGAATTTGGAACTAAGAGAGGAAACTAGGTAGCAAAGGTTCAAGAATATGATATTGACATCAGACCAACCAAAGTAGTTCGGGGTAAAGGCTTGTGTGAACTCATTGCTGAAGGAGCTAGTCATGAATTATCCAAGGATGAATTTAATGTTCCTATTGTTATATTTCTTAGCTCGATGATGAATGGTATGCTAATATCACACATTTTCTCACCTATGGTGAGTTTCCCTCTTAATTGATTTCCAAGGAGAAGAGAGATATGAAGTTAATATCAAGCCAGTATGTGTTGTGGGAGAATGATTTGTTCAAACGTGGAATAGATGGGAGATTTCTGAAATGTGTTGACAAAGAGAAATAAAAGAATCTTTTCTCATCTTTCCGTGATTAAGCATATGGAGGCCATTACTTATCTATTGTTACTGCTCACAAGATTCTTCATGTTGGATACTATTGGCCTACCTTGTTTAAAGATGCATCAAAATGGGTTGATAAATGTGAAGCCTGTCAGACCTTTGTAGGTAGACCCAAGTTAGATGCCTTGCCACTTAAACTAGTTGTGATTGAAGAGCCCTTTCAAAAATGGGGTTTATATTTCATTAGAACACTCAACCCATCTTCATGTGTAGGACATACTCATGTCTTGACTGCCACATATTACTTCACTATGTGGGTGGAAGCCATTGCACTAAAAAGTACTACTTCTGAAGTAGTATGTAATTTTATCAAAGAAAACATCTTGGTGAGGCTTGGTGTACCAAACAATATTGTGACTGATAATGCTTCAATTTTTTCTTTTGCTGAGATGATGGATTTCTGTTATGGATATGGCATTTCCCTGGCTCACTCTTCATTTTATTATCCTCAAGGGAATGGACAGGTAGAATCAACAAACAAAAATCAGGTGGCTATAATAAGGAAACTGGTTAATGAATCTTAGAGGAACTGGCACAAAAAACTTTATGATGCTCTTTGGGCAGATAGAATTACACCTAAAAGAGCTATTGGAATGTCCCCTTTTCAAGTGGTGTATGGTGTGGAAGCTCAATTACCAGAAACAATGGAGCTACCAGCTTTTTATTTAATGAAGGCCATTGAAGATACTAGCTTCAATGAATCTTTAGAGAAAAGGATCATGTATTGTCATAAGTTGAATGAAGACAGGATGCAGGTTTTTGATAGAATATCCACCCAGTAGTAGAAGGTAAAATATTTGTTTGATAAGAAGGACAAGTCTAGGGATTTCAAAGTTGGAGACATTGTTTTGTTGTGGGATAAAAGACATGAGCCTCGAGGAAGCCATGGTAATTTTGATTCTCTTTGGCTCGAGCCTTTCAAAATTAGGCACTTTGCTAGTGAGAAATTATTTGTATCTTGATTACATGGATGGTTCCTCTCTCCCACTTCCTTATAGTGGGTAGTACCTGAAATTATTCAAGTCCTAGGTGAATAGGAGGTCTCTTTGTATATTATGTATAGGTGTGTCGTTTCCTTTTATTCTAGTGTGTTTCCTTTCCCTTTTTGTGTGTTGTCTTTTGTATTGGTTTGATTTTTGACTCCTTAGCCCAATGGATAAGGCATTGGTCTTCTTCCCCTAGATTTCTGAGAGTTATTGCCTTGTCTCAATCTTTTAATCTAGCCAAGTCATCCCCAGAAAGAGCCAACTGTTGTCCTCTCAAAATTTCCCTCTTTTAAAAGTAAAAAAATTGAAAATTTTGAGTTGACACCCTTTAATGATGTTCTAGTGAAGTGAAAAGTTGAGGAGTTAGTGAAAATTCATGTTTGTGGAGTCATTTTAGTGATTTGCAGGTCTATTAGACATTTTTGTCCCATATGTCCCAAGTTCTATTGGGCCTTCTATTCATCGATTAGCCGTATTCCCCGAAAATATTTTCACTTTTGGTTCTATCGGGTCTATCATGTACTTTTGTCCCAACTCAACCGAGCCTTCTATTCTCACATCACCCACATCAGCCATGTCAGCTCTATCACATACTTTTGTCCCATATGTCCCAAAAGTATCTGTGTCCTCTGTCCGTAGTTTTCCTGCATCGCGTGCATTGGCCGAATCACATCTTCACATCCCTCACATTTCCAAGTTTCTGAATTGTCTGTGCTCATTTGGCCCACTTTTCCCACATCAATTGTGTCACCGGATCACGTCTTCACATCCCCCATGTCCCAAATGTACCAAAGATCATCTGGACCAGTTTGTTTTGTTCTTCCCGATTCTTTCCTTTTTGAGTCGGTGCATACAAATTTAATACACATTTATGACCTTCTCTCTCCTAAATGGCTATTTAATGGGACAAACCTCTACGCATTTGACACACTACTCACTTGCAATCATTCACTCGAATCCCTATAATTAAGATCATCTGCTCGTGATCCCATTCCCTTTGCATTTTTCATTACGAATTCGATCTGTGAAGGTTGTTTCCCTGTATGTTACAAATATGAAGATTAAATTCCAAGGTCAAGAACATGTTTCACTGCTTGAGTCCTCTATTCCCAATATCAGGGATAGTGAGGTTCAACACTCAGATTTTGGAAATTTCTAGAACAAATTGACTAGCCCTAATCCTTCCCCCATGGCACAAATGATCAATGATAGTGGCCTTACATATGTTGCGGGTTTCCCAATATCAATACAATGTGCCAACACCGTGCTCACCTGTTGGTCTCACTTTAACCCTGACACCAAGGAATTATCTAATGTACACGGGGAGTTGATTTCTATGCTAGATGTTGCTGACATTACTACTGCTCTACGGATTCCAGAAGTTGAAGACTCCATTGTTATCACTCAGGATCAAGCTCAAACTCTATTTGAGTAGGACAATGATAAATATAAGGCAAGAATAGCAAAATCATGGTTGAATAACCCTAAAAAGGGAGCATCCCGACTTTCCAAGGCATTATTTAGAGCTAATTTAAATGAACAACTATGTGATTTAAGTATCTTGCTAGCTCACGTCATGGGACTACCCTCTACTAATGAATTTAACTTTTGGATGTGCCCGCTCATCAACATCGTCTACGAAGGTAGTCAAAGTATAAATTGGGTAGAAATCATTTGCATGAATTTGAGAGAGAAATTGTCCAATGTGCAACAGATTAAGAAGTTCTATATGACTTCCTATCTCATGTATACCCTAGCAGCATCCCGGCAGTGGTTTGGATTCACTTACATAGAGGGTTAGAAGTATGAACCAATTTATGCATACCGCCCTCAATTCACCCTTGAAACAAGCAACCACAAATTTAGGAGGGTGAATGATGCCTTTACCATGTATATTGTGAGGCTTTTAGAAATTAATACTGTGAGGATATTTTATCATGAAGCCATGAACCTGATAGAAAAGTATGGAGCTTTCTTCATTTAGTTCAGGAGGTTTTCATATATCAGGCTGGCTGGTTATGAGAACACACCTCTCAAGCTCTGTAACACTCTGAACTATTGTTACTTCCTCCTGAGCATTCAAGTGTTGATATATGATTTCTTCTATAAAAAGGACATGTTCCTTTGATTGTGAAGTCATGCTTGATATGGATTGTATCTTCTTTGCTCTTGAAGATCTTTGACTGAGCCAGGATATGCTTGGAATCTTTTATTTCTTTCATTTTTGCACCTGAGTTTAATCTGATTTTGGAATGAATTGTGGATTTACCCGTCTATATGACTCAGCCTTGGATCAGTGGCATTGATCCAAGAGATGTTTTAAGTTTATTCGGGATGAAAAAAAAAATTATAGACCTTACGAAGGTTGCAAGGTCTGAATGTGTTGAATAAGTAATTCCAGAGTCTAACTCAAGCTGATCGTGTTAAATGAATTGGTTCCTGATATCGTAATATCAGGAAGGTCTAGACCTTGAGCCAGGTAATAAATTCTGATATATTTATTGCTAGCTTATTATCAATGCTGGATTGAATCCATTTCAGGAATGTATCTGTTGGTTCTTATACTGAACGATTCTATTTGTTAGACCTAGACTGGTTCTATTAAGGTTAATAACCTAAACCTAAACTATAACCTATGGGTTGGATTAGTGCTAATCTAACCTAGCCCTAAACTATAAGCTAAATGTTCTAAGGTTAGTGACCTAGCGCTAAGGAGGTTAGACTAAGTATCACCTTAAGGTCTAACCTATGTTTCTAACCTAACTAATGATCATGGATGAAAGGGACCTATGAAGGGGTGCGAGCCATGGGTGGTAGTTTCTATGGCATTAAATGTGATGGATAAGTATGAAGGATAAGGTATTTGGTGGAATTTTCAAATGGCTAATGAAATCTGACATGGCAGAGTCACCAAATCTGGAAATGGTCTTTCGTTTGTTTTTGTCCATTGCCAACTACAGCGGTCGGTGGCAATGGAGATTGAGCAGGAATTTCAGAGTTAATGCAATTAAGGAACTCGGTTTCCAAGTGCGGATTGCTTGGGAAGGCATGCAAAATGGAAAACTAGTTGGTTGTTTGGTTTTCCATACACTCCGGTTTTCTCTCTGTTTGATCACTGGTTCTTCGAACCAGTCTACTTGGTGTTGCATGGAAACTATGAGAAGAACTAGCTCTTTTCTCTGTTGAGGAAAGTTTATAAGGCATGGAAATAACAAATTATTGTTGTTGAATCTAACGTGGAAGAAGAGGAGAAGGATCGAGCTCATTCAGAGGTCTTCTTCAGATTTTTAAGCGACATTACCAGAAATGTTAGGTCCTAACTTTTAAAAATCTTGCTGTCCTTCAAATGATTTCATTAGAACAACTCTGTTCAGATGATTTTTGGTCCAGTTGGTTTTTATGGTAGCATTGTATGAATTAGTTTGTTGTATCTTCATGCTGGTTTGATTATTCAGTCGAACCCTTGCTGGGTGTACATTTTGTTTCGTATGGTTGAATTATCGCTGTGTTTTACATTTCGGTTAAATTTCGTAGAAATGATTGCAAGGATAATGTATGAATTCAACTCTGTTGGAGTCCAGAAAAATGCTTTCTTGCTTGGTATAGACTTTTGTTGAAGCCTTACTGTTAACACTTATGGAGATTGATACAGTTGGAATTCTTGGAAATAGATAGTATCTTTCTACTTCAATAGAAGTTTATTAGAGAATACTAAATGGGTACGACTCCTTTTTGAGTCCTTGAAAAGTAACATACGTTTCTACTTCTGTAGGAGTTCAGTCATGAATACTGTATGTTATTAATACAGTTGGAATTCTTGAATTTAATATGTATCTTATATCTTTCTACTTTTGTAGAAGTTTATTTGAAGAATACTACATGGTTTCGACTCCTTTTTGAATCCTTGAAGTGTATATTATGTTTTTCTCTTCTGTATAATCTCTGTTGTGAATACTGTTGTTATGGACTCAGTCGGAGTCCTTGATAGGTAACTGGTGTTTCTACTTCTGTGTAAGCTCAGTTATGAATACGGTCGGTATTGACTCAGTGAGAGTCCTTGAAATGTATCTAGTATTTCAAACTTCTATCAAGCTTGGTTATGAATGCTGTTGTTTTGTTAAGAATACTAAATGATATTGAATTCGATGGAGTCATTGAAAGGTAATTTATGTTGTAACTTCTGTAGAAGTTTGCTGTGAGTACTTTTAGGATTCTTGAATTGTTGTCATATGAATTCAAATTCAAGTTAAACCTTCATTATAAGTATTGGTTGGATTTGGCACTGCTAGAATCCATGATATGCTGCGTGTTGGCTCATTTCTCGATTTCAGCCCTCGCTGAGCATGCATATCATTTTGATTCTTTCTTATTATCGTTGTGTTATGTTCAGTTCGATTCTAAGGAATTAAAGGTTGGGGTTTCTTTATCAACTCGACTTTGTTATACCCTGTTATATTTTGTAGTAAATCGACTTCAAATGAAACCTTGAGGAAAATTTATTGGTATGGAACTCGGCTCCTGTGAGGACCTAGTTGTGATTGTTCTTCTTGAAAACGACTTCTAATTTACACCCATGTTGTATAATCGTAGGGATTTTCTTAGTTGAATGAAGCTGTGCATATTGTGTTTTGACTCTGTGTGAATGTCACTGTATTTCATATGGAAACGTTAATTATTTTAATGTGATCTTGTTTCAAGTTTGACTGAAACAAAGAGCTCTTAGTTGTGCCATGACAGGCGATGGCGTTGGATATTTTGCATGTTGTTGAATAATATGGAAAGATTTGTTGAGCCTTTTTGGGGTCAGATATTTTAATATTTCTTGTCGCACGAACTCTTGTATTGCTTAATAATCTATAGGTGAATTTTATATTGGAATTCTGGTGAAGTTGTAGTATCTTCTTATGGCCTCGGCTGATTTAGTCACATGCGTATAGTGTAAATGCATTACTCTTGAGAGGATGGTACAGTCATGAACATGATTGGAATGGAATATGAATGTCTCTATTTCCTTCTCCTCTACTATTAAGTTATGTTGATATCTATAACTGTGTGAATAATAAGTTATTCTATCCTTGTCTAGAAACTATGAATGTTTTCTTCTCTTGTATCCTTATGTGTTCTCTACGGTAAGGGTAAAACAAGAATAGACAGTAGTACTGTATCGAGAGATTGGCATAAATTGTGTGTTGTTGTATAAGTGGCTATACTTGTCTGTACCATTAACATAGTGTATGATTGAAAAGGAATTATGTCAGTGAGCTTGTTGGTTATTATAAACTGCCTTGTGAACTTGTTTGAATCATACTTGTTGAAATACGAGCTGATAGGATATTCTTTTTAGAATGGAATAAATTGATGGATTGATATTGTCTTGGAGATACAGATAGATGGATGTTTTGGAATTATTTTGTTCTTCTTTGATCCTGTTGGGGCGAAAATCTGTCGCGTGGACAGATCTATGGATAGACGAGCCAACAGTGTGCAGGGCTTAGCCCCTCTTTGAGACAGCAAAGCGAAACTGGTTTATTGCTACTTCTACTAGCAGGAACCTATGCAAGTCTCACAGATTCTGCCTTCGGGGGTTGGGATCTCATCCCAGTAGAGTGTTCTAGGCTGCGAAGAGAAAGGAATAAAAGAAGGAGAAGAGAAAGAACAGATCCGAAGGAAGAAAAGAAATGAGTTCCAAAGCGGAAGGGTCAGAAGATCTATGCTTTGGGCTTGGTAGTAAACAGAGCCAAACCTACTCGCATAAATGAACAAAGCAATACTGATAAACAAGTGACGGAAAAGTAGATATGAATTCAACAGAATAAACTCATGCAGATCTAACATAAGAAAGATCTTAATGTATAACACAGTTATTGAGCACAAAGTCTGAATAATTGTATTAATTTTTTTTATCTGTTACAAGAAAGCTCAAAGTCTTCCTCTCTTCACCTCTATTTCTATCTGAAAAATGTTCACCCCTTTTTTGAATACAACAAGTATTCTAGTATTTATAGAAAGTGAGGGAGAGATAAGGCAAAATGGAGCCAACCACTTATTCACAAGATATTTACAAAATATCCAAAAGTCATGTTGACTTTGACAACTTGAATGGATGACATCATCCCATGATGCAACATGGATGATGTCATCGTTTGTGCCAACACACTTCAGATATTTCGAAGAGAAAGTCGGAGAATAGAGAGGAAAAGAAGAAGAAGAAGAAGAAGAAGCTATTCATCATCATCATCCTGTGGCCTAAAAGGGGTCGCCTGTTTTTGATGCTGATCAGGAGATGAGATGTGGAACTGAGCGCGGTATTCCAAGAACTTGCTGATCATTGGCGCAAATTGATCCTGTGATGGATCCTTGTGCCTTTCACTAATTGCTTCGCAAGTTTCCCGCTCATCAATGAGCTTTTCGGGGACCCTGGAATAGTCTTTACCCGCCTCGATTAGGGACCCGATGAAGTCTCTACAGGCCAGTAGGTTGTTGATGGATTCGATGTCGAAAGTGACTTCTGGCCCTGTCCCTTGAGAAGCTAGCTCCTTGAAAATTCGGATAGTATCGTCAGCTGATCTCAAGGTGAGGGAAGGAGTGAGCAACCCTGGAGTCATAGATAGAACAATCTTCTCCATTTGATGCATCGCATCCAGGGCCTCTTCCTTCACCTTGTCTATCTTCTCTAACACAAATTCGAGCTGATCTATCCGATAGTCCAGAGTGGACATGATCTTGTTGAGGGTCCTTGGATGACCGAATACTCCAAACTTGACCAAATCTTCGACTGAACAGTCGAACATTTGTTGGAAGGCCTCGTGTTGGAGTCTGGCATTTTCGAGCTCTTCTGATACTGGACTTGCTAATGTTTGGAGTTCCTTATTCGCCTTCTCGATGTTTAGGTATAAACTAATATACTCGGCGATCACCTTTTCACTATCCTTAAGGATTTGGCTCCTCCAAGCAGAAACAGCCATACCTTGCTCGCCGATCTTTGAGTATTCATTGATCTTCTCCTGACTGAGTAGCTCAGGAGTTTCGGCGGCAGTTGTGGGAGGTGCACTTCCCATCTTCTGTAGGGCTTGAAGCAGGTATTTATTCTGCTCCTTCAGTAGCCTCTTTTCTTCCTTTGTTTCCTGAAGCTTTTCGCAAAGTGCATTAACTGCGGAAAGAGCTTCCCCCTGGAGACTTTCAGAGGATGTCCCCATTGTGACTTGGGTCACTGTGAAATCTGCCGGAGACAGATCTTCTTTCTCTTTGGTGGGATCAGGGTAGGCAATTTCCATAACCCTCTCACCTGCAGCGCTCTTGGAAAAGCGTGTAACTGGCTTGTGCTTCTTTGCTCCTTTAGCCGGAATGACTGAAAAGTCCATCGGAGCGATGGGGACTTTCCTCTTTGGTTGGCTCAGCTGCTGAGAGATCCAAGCTGGTCCTATTGAAGAAGGACCAGAGACAGAGGGGGAAGTAACAACGGTAGAAGAGGGGAAGAACGTGGAGACACGCGGCGGCGGCATTGAAAGAATAGCCGAAGACATGCCCACGGGAGGAAGGGAAACCGCAGCTGTAGAAGACATGGGAAGGGAAGGGAGTCCGGAAATGAGGGAAGAAATGGAGGAAGACAAATCAGCGAGAGAGGAGAAGATGGACGAAGAGGCAGGGGAAAGGGTAGAAGAAGGGGGAGAGGACACAACCAAAGGAGTGGTTGCCGACACCTGAGGAAGGGGAGGAAGAGAAGAAGAAGGGATAGAAGGGACCTCTGAAGTTGTAGCAATGCCAACATCCTGAGTGGATGGGCGTATAGGACTATCCTCTGTCAATTCCTTCTCTGGCGAATCCAGAGTTATTACTTGTTCAGGCTCTGAAGGAAGAGGACTTTCAGGGGCTTCCTCCTGAATGGTGCTAGGCTCACCTTCCGCAGCTTTGCCTTTTAGCTGCTTCTTTGACCTTGGAGGTGCATTACCCAAAGGAGAAGTTGTAAAATCTACACCGAGGTAGATTAACCCATTCATGCGGCACCAATGCTCTGTTCTCCGCATAGTCTCATTGACCCTCTCCTCGATTGTCTGAGGAGCCTTGCTTCTGTCAATGTCCGGGAAGGGCCAATCATCCCCTTCTGTGTCATTATACACTTTGTCTACTTCGTTTTCCGTGGTTTGGGAGCCTTTTGGGACAATGACCACTCCGTAATGGATGATTTCTGTTAATGCCAAGCGAGAGTGATCCTTTCTTCTGAGTTCTACCTCATGGAGAACGTCAATGTAGATATCCTCAATCTGAGGGACATGAATCGGATCAAGCTTAGCCCTTGGTAGACAGCCCCTAGGGTCGAATGTAGGCCTTGCTGGGAAATCATGCTTTAGGTTGAGCAATTCTAGCTCAGCAAACATCTCCTTCGCCTTGTGATAGCTGGAGCATGTGTAACGGCCTACTGTGAGGGGGAAAGGAGTTCCGCCCTTCTTTCTCTTGAGGCACTTTTCATGGTATGTGACGAGCTGTCTTGATAGTTCCAACAAAATCAACTTTGGTCCAGCATACCTTGGCAACCTGGTTGGTTCGCCCAAAAAGTTGACCGCCCTCAGATAGGTGAACGTGGGAAACTGGGTGAACAAGGCCCCCCACTTCTCTATGACTGCCACTATGTTTTTGGTTGTCCGGCCATGAGTCAAATTTGGCCGCAACATGCACATGATGTGATAGAAGAAAACATCATTGATCTTAGCGAAGTGTTGGATGCTGTTCTCCAACTTCAGCTCTTGATAGTATTCATTTACTTTGGCCTGAGGCCAAGTTCCACTTCGGTGCAGCCCTGGATAATCCCTTTCAGACGCAGCAGCATACACTACGTAGGAGTTCATATGAAACACTCCTGTTGTGGCAAACTATTGTAGCTGCTCTGAAATAGCGCTGCTTATTATTTCCCCACAGCAAAAGCGCTGATCGGGAAAATTCTTGTTCATCGTCTCCAGGTACCGCAGCATCCATTTATGGAAGTAGTGGGCATCTGAAAGCTCGAAGACTCTGCTCAGGAAAGTGATGGTGTCACTGAGTTCTTCAGAGAAGTCGCTTCGGTGGATAGTCTGGGGCCACCGGGTCACTACCTTCTTATTCTTGAGGTAGACTTCATTCATTAATTGCATGCACAGGTCCTCATTGTCCTCCCAGGTCTTGACACATTCTTGCTGGCTAACAGCCACATAGTTTCAGTGGTGAGGGATTCCAAGCATCAACTCAAAGCGACGGGCAGTAAGGTTTATAACTACCTCGCCTTTGCTGTTCTCGACACATCTCGTGTCTTTGTTGAAGGATTGTGCAACAACCATCATGAACTCGTTATTCACAGCGCTGACAGGGATTCCTCCGGCAAAGTGCAGGGCGCTGCCTATCAATTTATCCATCCATGGACTCCTTGTCACTTTCTGAGTTCTTACCCAGAATTCCTCTATGTCAATGTGGCCCAGTTCAGAATCCCTGACATCCATATTACACTCTGCCTGTGATTCGGGCATTCTGACCCTCTGATATTTGTATTTCATTTCTTCTTCTGTTAGCTTTGCCTTCCCTCTTGGTTTGATGGGTCTCTTGCTTGACGTAGACATGTGTTCTTCAAGGCTTATCTGATGATCTGCACGTAGAAGGAGTGAAACCCAATCCAAGAAGCTTGAATTAGTCATTTGATCTTCCATTGGAATACTAGCAGAAGAAAGAGTTAGAACTTTTAAGGTTCGGGACGCAGGGCGCATGAAAAATGTATATAACAGGCTGAATAGTCAAGGCGCACAGGAAAAGGGTGCAACAGAGGTTAAGTTGGCGCCAAAGGCGCATGGCGCATGGATGAAGCAGACTGCATTATATAGAAGGGCGCACAGGAAATGCATGTTACATTGAGATTTGGTGCGCCCTTTGGCGCATGGGCAGATTGTGCAACATGGAAAAAAGGCGCGCCAAAGGTATATGGCGCGGCGCATGGAGGGTCTACACAACATCATGTACTTGCAATGGAAGGTGCGCCCGCGCCTTGGAGGTTTTACACTTGCGCAAATAACTCTTGCGTTGCATGGAAGCTGGGCGCGCCCTTTAGCGCATAGAAGAGGGATGCAACAGGGGTAAAAGATGCGCCAAAGGGATATAAGGAGGCGCGGGTTTCGAGCGTGTTACGGGCCGAAAGGGTGCGCCTAGGGGCGCATGATTTTTAACTGCAGCATGCTGGGTAGACGCGCCGAGGGGCGCGACTGTCTAAGGTGCAACATGACGCGGCAACGCGCCATGGGGAATACTTGAAATACTTAAGCATTTTCACATTTCAACCTCCACTTCGAAAGGATGCTTGGCATCACTTAGTTTGATAAAATAGGATCAGACCAAGCCAAAATAAAACCATCCCTCCCTTTTCCATCAAATCCAGAAAGAGGGAGGGAGAGGAGAAAGAAAGCACAGACCAGGCAGGAGGAAGAAAACAAAAAGTTCAAGGAGGGAAACAAGCCAGGCACAAATACAACTGATGAAAACCAGCAAGCAAGCACACACCAAGAACTAAATGAAAAGAGGATGAACCTCTTACCTTAACAATATAGCCAAAATCCTCGAGCGGGTCCACAACTTGATGAAAATGACAGAGCAGGGGCTGACAAGTCCAGGGATATCACGTGCTCGATGGAAATAATGAAAACGACAGGGCGGGCACTATTATATATAACAAAACTTTGTCATAAATGCGCCACCCACTTTTTGAAAAGGCGCGCGAAAACGACTGTTGACAGAGGAAAGCATGCGCCCTTTGGCGCATGGGAAAGAGGCGCAACAAATGATATGTCAACATCGAGGCGCATGCGCCTCGGCGCACGCAAATAAGGTTTAACATGCTTTGGCGCACCGAAAGACGTGTTGACATGGGAAACCATGCGCCAAAGGCTTTTTAAAGGGGCGCACCAAAATGTGGTGTTACAGTGAAAATCCATGCGCCCAGCCAAAAAGGCTCAAAAAAGACTAAGTTCGAAAGCTAGATTTCCCGAGAAGGAATTTTTAAATCGTTTCGAATGCGAGGGATCCCTATCGAGGGATCAAGACAAAATTTTCGGTATGGTTATCGGTAAAATTGCCCTTGTCAATTTTACGGGATAACAGCTGGCTCTTTCTGGGGACTATCCTTGAGTAAACTCAGGGGTAGAGAATCCCAGATCTCATGTGCCTATCCATTGGGTAAGGAGTCAAAAACAAGGGGGACCGGAGGGAGAACAAAGGAAACACACAACAAACGAAAGCAAACACGCGACGAAAGCAAACACACAACCAAAATAAACTGTACAAAGGAGAGAGCAAGCTCTACTTCCTGAAGATCTTGAGATGTTGCCCGCTGTAGGGAAGCGGGAGTTCAGCTCCATCCAGATAAGAGAGATAGAAACTATTCTCTCCATTGAGTTGTTTGATTTTGAAGGGTCCTCTCCATAAGGAGTCAAACTTTCCATGCATACCCTTTGGCTCTCTTCGCTTGTCCCAGAGAAGGACAAGATCTCCCACTTCAAAATTCCTCTGCTTGGCCTTCTTGTCGAAAAGCTTCTTCACTTGATTTTGATGTTCAGTGATCCTGTTGACCACCCTTACTCTCTTTTCTTCAAGTTCCGCAAGGTACATGATTCTCTTTTCCAGAGAACTTTGAAAAGTTTCATCTTCGATTTCTCGTGCCAAGCGTAGAGCAGGAAGTTCCGCTGAAATGGGAAGCTCGGCATCAGTGCCATATAACACTTGAAAAGGTGACATGCCGAGAGATCTCTTGGGGGTAATGCGGTCCGCCCACAAAGCGTCGTACAAAGACTTGTGCCACATCCGCTGATTTTCATCTACTAATTTCCGTATGATGGTCACCAAGTTCTTATTACTGGATTCTGCCTGACCATTTCCCTGAGGATAATAATCTGAGGCATGTGCTAAAGTTATCCCATATTCATAGCAAAAACTAATAACTTCCCGGGAAGAGAAGTTAGAAGCATTATCAGCAACGATTTTATTTGGAATGCCAAACCTGACAATGATATTCTCTTTGATAAAACTGCAAACTACCTCGGAAGTAGCATGTTTGACGGGTATGGCTTCCACCCATTTAGTGAAGTAATCTGTTGCGGTGAGGACATAGCTATGTCCAGCACTCGATTGAGGATTGAGTGCACCAATAAAATCAATTCCCCATTGCCTGAATGGTTCATTGATAACGACCAGCCTTAGGGGGAGGGCAGCCAACTTGGGCTTGCCGACGAATTGCTGACAGGGTTCACATTTTGCCACCCAGGTAGCCGTATCTTGAAAAAGCGTATGGCCAGTAGTACCTGGCTCGAATGATTTTGTGCGCTGTCACGGAAGACGAAAAATGGCCTCCACAGGCTGAGTTGTGAAAACTTTCCAGCAGTTTTACTTACTGGGGCTTGTCAACACATCGCAGAAAGACACCGTCTATCCCGCGCTTATATAAACCTTCATCCTAGATGACATATTTAGCTGCCCTGAGCTTTATAGTACGCTTTTCCTTTGCAGTGAGGTGCATTGGGCATTCGTCGTAGGTAAGGAAGAAAGCGATGTCGGAGTACCATTCGTCACTAGTTGAAACAAACAAAACCAGAGGTAGAGAATCAGGCCCTTCCAGAGGGCTTTGCGCTTCGTTGGTGCAATCTCCTTTCTCTCTAGGGCCATCTGAGTCTTTGTTTTCAGCCATTAGCTGACACAGGACCTTGCCTCTTACCAATTTGGTTGGCGTAATGTCCAGGTCATATTCCTGGACCTTTGCGATCCAATTCCCTCTTAAGCTTCCTAACTCCTGCTGAGTTAGAATTGACTTCACCGCAGTGTCGGGAACTAGCACCACCGTATGCGAGTTCAGAATGTAATACCTGAAATTCTTCACCGCTTTGACAACGGCAAAAGCGTGCTTCTCCAACTGAGTCATTTTCAACTCGTGAGGCTTGAGAGGAGAACTCATGAATGCAATCGGGGATTCAATATCCTCTGAATTCTTTTGCATTAGGATTGCAGACACAGTATGTTCGGAGGCGTAACTATACATAATGAAGTTCTTGGAGAAATCCGGACATACCAGGATCGGTGCATGAGCAACAGAAGTTTTTATCTCTTCAAACGACCTTTTCCCCTCTTCACTCCATCTGAAAGTGGGTGATCCTTTCATCATGTTCAGTATGTGGCGGGTCTTCTCAGCAAAATCAGGGACAAAACGCCTAAGAAAGTTCACCTTTCCGAAGAAAGAATGAACACCATTCTTGCTTGTAGGCAGAGTAAGGCTTTGGATAGCCTTAACTCTTTCGGCATCAATCTTCGTTCCTTCTTTGCTAACCACATGGCCTAGCAATTTCCCTTCAGTAACCCCAAAAACAGACTTTTTAGGATTTAGGGAAATCCCATGTTCTCGACACCTGGCCAATACTTGCTCCAAGTGACCACAATGATCACTTCGTCGTTTGGAGAACATGGTTAAGTCATCTAGATAAACTACAATGACTTTTCCCATCATGCCTTTGAATGCAAAGTCCATGGCCCGTTGAAAAGTGGCACCAGCATTGGTTAGGCCGAAAGGCATCCTGCTATAGGCAAATGTACCCCATGGAGTAGTGAATGCTGTTTTGAATTGATCTTCAGGCGAGACGTCAATCTGGTTGTAGCCTGAAAAACCATCAAGCATAGACAGCATTTCTGATCCAGTTACTGCTTGCAGAACTTGATCCATTATGGGAAGAGGGTAGTTGTCTTTCAGTGAAGCTTGATTCAAGTTTCGGAAGTCTACACAGATGCGTATTTCACCGTTTTTCTTGCGTACCGGCACAATGTTCGCCACCCCAAGTGCTGATTGTGATGGATAGGGAAGATGATTCTTGCGTCCAGCATCTTCTGAATTTTGGCCTGAATGGTGCCCGAAATCTTGGGATTATAGTTGCCTCTGCTTCTGACGGAAGGCTCTGGCATCCTCTTTTAGTGGTATATCATGCTGAACGTCCTTTGGCTTGAAGGACTTTAAGTCGGCATAGGACCATGCCAATACATCCATATATCTTTTCAGCAACTTGACAAATTTCCGCTTTTCTTCTGGCGTGCAACATTTCCCGATGTTAACGAACTGCGGATGTGCCTCAGAACCTATATTGACTGGTTCTGTCTCTGGAGATGAGTTAGGATCATCTCGCCTTTTCTTTTTCACAAAACGGTCATGCCTGTCAAACAGGCGCTCCAGAGAAACCAGGCCCTTTGGAATTTTATTTCCCTTAAGCTGACAAATGCCATCGTTCTCCTTTGTTTCGTGGTTTTGACTGTTGATTGATTCACGGCATGGAGAGGTGGATCCTTCAAAATACAACTCATCAAAATTTTCTGATTTTTCTAGAAAGGCAATGAGGTGATTATCATCGTTGAATACCTGCCAATGCTGAGAGTTGTCTGGCACGCTTGGGCGGAAAACCACTTCAATGGTGTACTTGTTCATTTTCAAACCCGGGTGTGGGAGCATGATCTACAATGAACCTATCAACAGCCATAAGTTCCCATCAAAGCCTATCCTCCACATTGGGAACTCCTAAAATTGATCAAATTCTACAATGAAGAAGGACTTGTAACAACATTCCTCAAGGTCTGTCCATCATGCATGCTATTACGATAGTGCTCGTGAGCCAAGATCTCATTGTTGAGTACATTCCGTATGTCCTTGGCTTGACCTGCACTTGACTGGGATCAACCTTGTGCCTTTCAGATTTTGTAATTCCTCTTTCCTTGCGCCACCCCACTTTTTGAACAGGCGCGCCGGCGAAAAACGATGTGAAGAGGAAAGCATGCGCCCTTTGGCGAATGGGAAAAGAGGCGCCAACAAATGATATGTCAACATCGAGGCGCCTGCGCCTCGGCGCACGCAAATAAGGTTTGTAACATGCTTTGGCGCACTGAAAGACGTGTTGAACAATGGGAAACCATGCGCCAAGAAGGATTTTTAAAGGGGCGCCACCAAAAATGTGGTGTGTTTACAGTGAAAATCCCATGCGCCCAGCCCCA
>CM034148.1:569784772-569960962 GCA_019776745.2 Taxus chinensis
ATCAAAACATAATAATGTCCATAATAATCCCTGATACATCATACTACATCAACACATAATAATATCCAAAATGTGACCAATAATGTTAGGATCAGTATCTGAATAGTGTCCAAGGAAAGTGGGCATTACATAAAGAAGGAGATGGCGAGGTCTGTGGGAATACTGAGAGCACTTAGAGAGGTGGTATTTCCGAATCACTAGAAAAGAATACTGCCATTGAAATATTAAATTTCTCTTTCCAAGACCATGTCACCTAACACAGAGCCCAACATCTTACAATCTAACATAAAAATGTAAAAAAAACTCGTCTAAAAGGATAGAAATCTCACAAGACACTCGCCATACAAACACACCACTTGATAACATGCCCTTACCTTCTATTTTGGTATGACATCCCTTATCCAAATTTATAATCACATCACATAGTCTAAACCCATCCCATGACTAACACCTAAACTTACCACACAAGACATGATTCAAACATCTCAGGCTCCTAAAGTTTCAAATGATATCCCTCGTTGCTCATCCTCATCATCAGGATATTACACTAACATCCTTAAAAAACTCATTTGATCATCACTCATAACATTACCCCTATTAAGCCCTCTAATCCTCAAGGATGGAAACTGTATGATGGAAAAGTGACATGCAAGCATGAGAATCTACAAGTAACTCTTCCTCACACCTGACCTCCCGAGGTCGTGTTGAGAGAGCCGGTGGGGATGGAATATACATGGGCTGTAAACATACTAATTGGGTAATCCTATGTCTTCAACACGCAATAACGGGATCTACGAATCGAAGGAAAGAGAAGGCCCTTCTAACCTGAACCAGGTGTGATGGATTGTTTGGCGAGGATAGCTGCTTGAAGGCTCCAATAAATATCGAGCTCTACCACAATCCTATCTATAGGTTGCTGGAATACGTGCAAGACTGAGCTGTGAGTGCTTCATATATATGTCTCCTGACAACGTCATGAAAATTAATGGCTAAAAAGTGTGTAGTGGATTCTTCTGGGGTTTTATGGATGATTATTTAGTTTAGTCTAGATATACTTAACTTGATTCGCTACTACGTTTAGTAATGAGAGTTGTGCGATAATGTCTGGTGGGAGTGGAAAGGACCTGAATACTAACGTTCGCAGACTAGCATCAAATTTGGATTGATTTGTAGGCCCGTTGGGTTATGAGACCTATGGATCACAACCGTAAGTTCGTGGTTGTTGTGGACCTCCTATGGTCATATGAATAATCAATCCCTAATTCCAAGTATCCAGTAGTATTCGTATGCCTTTTCGGCCTCTACGTTTAGAACTAGAAGTTGCGTGATTTTCTCAGAGTACCTAATAGGTGTTATGACAACTTGGATATGTAATCTAGTATATATATGAACTAGGAAGTCTCCTGCATCTGGCTGTGGAGACTAGTGGATCACAACTGAATGTTTTCTCTCTTTCAGGTCCTTCTACAGTCATACGTAATATCTATCAAGGTAGTCTATAATTTGGTCTCATTTGACCAAAACGTGTGTGCTTTGTCGTCTTCTATGTTTAATCCTCTTAGTTGTGTGCTGATTTCTTGTAGGTTTGTTATTGTTCGGAAGACTTGAATTATGATATTTTGGTCTATATCAGTTAATGTTACAACAAGTATTTGGTTGAGGTACGATTGGCTCAAAAATGTATTCCCTGGGTATACCTAGGTCCCGTGATTGTCATACAAGATCAATATAAACCTAACTGAAACAAAATAAACTAAAAATGCAAGATATATCTACAACACATAGATATTCCTCTATCTATTTTTTATTTTTGATAGAGATTTTTAATAGAATTGAAAGAGAAAATAATCTAATATATTCAAAAAATGAACAACTAATCTAATAAAAAAATTAAAACAAATAAGGTAGCCCAGTGTAGGTACTTACCTGTGCAGTTGTGAGTTTTATCCTAAATGACTAAATAGCTTATTAACTTAATTGAAATACTCTCGATCCTACCTCAGAAGTGAGGAATGAATCATAGTTTCTGAGAAACTATCAATCCCCACAGCTTCCCCTGGAAATATCGAAAAGTGAAATTTAACTGAAATGAAAAAATTCACTACTCTATTTGATATGTTTTTAACTAGAACTTTAACAGATAAAACCTGGAATTTACATAACAGTGGTGAATCCAGTAGTGTATGATTTTATCCCCTCAGAATTATCTCCTTGTTCCTTCATGTTCACGTGAATCCAGAAGAGAGTGTATATGATAGCATCAACAGAAGAAGGTATTTTGAACAATGGCAGCTTTAGATATAGACCGAATATAATGCGAGTAGGAGAGGGACATTGCAAGTGACAGAGCTTGGTGTATGCAATTCCTAGTAGGATTTATTGCGGGAATACAACACAAGTGTACCAAGAGGTTCTAGAATCTACCTTCTGTGAAGAACACAACCTACAACTCTAATGGATTCAATCTACAAATGACACTACTTTACTCTAAAATAATTTGTATGAACAACAAGACTGAAGAAAGAAGATTGAATGGCTTCTAACAGCAAAGGAAAACCAACATGGATGAAAAACATGGGAAAAAAATGAACTCGAAGAAAGAATTGAGAGAATAAACAATGGAAAATGAGAAATTGAGAGGCAGTTTTGAGGGGCCATTTGCTTGAAAACAAGCTGGCTATTATAGATTTCACATTCACCGAAAGATAATTCCCATTATAACTTTTACCATTAAACAATGGAGAAACACTATTCTAGGGGACATAAAACATTAATACAAGCCAAGGCGGTGGAGAAAAGCCAGTAAAAGTTGAAAATTACACAAGTTGTGATCAGAAAAATGTGCTGGAAAACGTGTGAAGGACCACTACCCTAAGCAAGGTGGTGGTTAAAGGACCACCACCCTGCCAGGGTGGCAGTTACAGTACTGCTTCCCTGCCAGGGCAGCGGTTTCGTCACTAAAGGTCAAAGAGCTAAGAAATGAAGGGCAAAGGAATAAAACAAAGCACAAGGAACAAGGATAAAGAATTTGGGATGCTAATATATACTTTGCGAGCTTTTCTAGATCCGAACACCTATCAAGGCAACCTGTATCATCATCAAGGCATGTGTAACATCGTTCTGGTGGTACAGTACCCTATAATTTTGGGTACGTATATATTGCCCCCTCGGAGAAGTGTTTTAGCCATGAAGAGGCATAAAACGGTGGGTCCGAGTATGGCGGTCCCAAAATGGGAAGTTAGAAATTATACCTGACACACCTGTGTGTTGAAATGTCACCATCAAAGTTCCTACTACCTGCAAAATGGAAAGAAGACTCAAGTGCAGATAGACAAAACAAATTGAAAAATAAATATAAATTAGTATGAGATGCAGACTTACCATTTGTGTGGGGATGAGAAATTACCTCCGTTGGCGCTCTAAACCTTCAAAAGGGGCACTCAAAAATGCATCAAAACACTATATATATATATATATAATGGGACCATTTTCCTATTCATTTGCACGTGTTGATTTGATATTTTTTGAGCTCCGGGACCCACAGTGATGGTTTTCTATGAGAATATAGTCGAAACATTCACATCAAGATAGTGATCGTGCCTCTATGAGAAGAACGTCGACCCGCGAAATCTCAGGTTAGTTCCTCTTGATTATTCATTTTTGCACCCTAAATGTAAAAATGATGAAAAATTTATCGTGGGGGGGGGGCATTTTTAGAAATGTTAGTTTTAAATGTGTCTCTTAGGGGGCGCCTAATGGGTAGGCTTTTGTTTTAGCAAAAATGGTCATTTTTTAGCATTTTTAGGGTATGCGACCCATTTTGAAACACGGGACAGGACCGCCACCCTGAGTAGGGCAGTAGTTATAGGACCACCACCTTACAAGGTAGTGGTTATGGAACTGTTTCCTTACTCAGGGTGGCGGTTCTCTCTAGAATGCCAAAACAACACTTGTTTGAATTCATTTTTGCATATTTATCATTCTTACCTGCTTTAATGATTTTTTATTTTTTTTCAATGTAATCTTGATACTAACTTTCTCCTTTTTGTGTGTTTTTGTGTGTTTTGCAGAAGAAGGAAGAGTACATTAGATGGAGCCGAGAGAGAGAGAGAGTGATTGGCTTCTAGCAGTGCTAGATGCACTCTCTCAGGATGAGCAGGATACTCTTCAGAGGGCAGGTATATTGAGGATCGCACAGGTCCCCTACATTACACTTGCCAGTCACATACTATGTGACTTATTTTCTTATAGGGATGTAGATCGGAACACTTTCCAATTTCTAGGTGTCAGGCGTGAGTGGACTATCACCTTAGAGGATGTCTACCACATTTTGGGAGTCCCAATTATTGGGAGGAGAATTTCATTTGATATAGAAATATCTAGAGCTCAGGTGACACAGTGGGCCACCTATATGGAGACGCAGTTGTCTCCACTGGTTAAAAGAAGGGGGTGAAGGTTCATTCTATTCCTAGCTTTCCCATCCCTCTCATCTGTCAAGCCATTATGGGCATCTTTGCTTCAAGATTGATCAAATATAAGGGAGGGGATACTTTACTCTACTGTTGGGCCCCCCATCATCACACAGATTGAGGCACATGGTTGGATTTACACTTGGGGAGTTGATATACTTGGGACCACCTATCATGATTTGTACAGGGTGGTTCATTTATAGGGATAGTCATTGAGCCATCCAACCTTGGTTATGAGCTAGTTCTATAAGCTTATAATCCCTTACGGGAGAGGTATAGAGGTGGTGGATTCTAGAAGCTTGCGAGGGCAGCTAGATGGACAAAGATGACGATGCTTAGAGCACCCCACCAGCTAGTTGCTTCCTTAACTACTAAGGATACGGAGGCCACACTTTATCAAGCCATGGCAGAGTTATAGGGTGAGGAAACCTTCACTTTGATTTCCTGCTCTACTACAAGGAAACTTGTGGATAAGATGGGGAAGGTAGAAACACACCCCTTTAATCGAGTGCCTCAGTAGTTCAGCCTTGCTTACGTTGATATGATTCCCTCAAGTGGTGCCAATGTTTAGATCAATTTGAGAGACTAGGGGCGGCCCTATGGGCCGAGGTTAGATTATTGTTACTCCTGGCATCCTAATTGCATCCAGGAGAGTGGTACGCACCTGAGCAAGAGTCGATGCTCCTCAGGAACCTTTACTTCATATTTCCGTTAGTCCTGCATGTAGTATCAATGGCCCTATTGATATAGACTCTAATTCTGAGGAGTTCATAAGGGGAGAGATGGAGGAGGATACTGAGGACATGGAGGTTAGCAAGCCATGTGAGGGAGAGGATAACAACCCCAAGTGGCATGACACTTAGGAGATGTTATAAGCTAAGAGGGCAGAGAAAAGCACAGAGAGGGTGACTCTAGTCTTAGAGGAGTTAATTTCTCAAGACTTAGGCAGAGAGGATGATTTCATGGTAGGATGCTATGTTACCCAAGACATAGGAGGATGACATAAATCAGTGGTAGTATCCATGGCTGGTGTTGATCCTAGAGATCCCTCTTGGAGGCCTGGAGATCCAAGTGAGTTATCACTCTTCTTTTAATATTTGTTTTTAGCTAGGATTGCCTCAGTTGTTATCTCTCCTTTTGTTCTTCCTTGGTTTCATCTTTTGACTATTTCCTAATTTGTTTTTCTCCTTTGTCTCGTAGAGACTACTAATGAGTGGTGAGACTTGATTCGCTAGGTATGTACTTCATACCCTGATGCTCCCTATGGAGAAAACTTGTGCTGAGCTATCCACGGATGCATGGAAGCCTTGAAAAGTTAGTTGGCATACCAATGTTTTCACCCCCGTTTGGCATGTGGTAAAGAAGGTGAATTCCCTTCCGTACTGAGTTAGTTGGGTATAGGATTGCAGAGTGCTTGATGAAGAGCCACTCTCATAGCAGAGGCTACAGCTACTGTTCGGGACTATGAGTCCTCAGTGTACTTAGAGCACCGGTGTAGCAAGAGTCCTAGACATGGTCATGTGCCTTCTGAGGGATCCCATAGGGATTGAGAGGCCACTTAGCTCTTTTTGTAGTGACTCTTGCTAGATTGTTTTATACGACCATTTTGTATTTTCTGGGCTCATTGAGCATTTTGACCATGCCTAGCGCATGATGGCATTGTACATAAACCTTGATTATATATATATACATCTCTTTTTGGATCTAGATCTCTTTATACCTAGAGTTTTGTGATTCATTTTCACATGTATACTAGATGTTTATAAAAATTTTGGCTTTTATATGCTTTTCAGAATGTATGCAATGGAGAAAAAATATCACAAATGTTTTTTTTTTTTGTATTTTGTGATGCTGATGTATGATGATGTGGACACTATGTGATCTTGAACTTTAGTTTCTATAAGAAATTTTCCAGTACTTCATATTGTTTTGACAAAATGTGATGATGAATTGGTATGATGAGCAGATGTACTTGCCCCACTCCTAACTCCATGCAACTAGTAAGATGCAAGGGCTCACCACTGAGAGCTAGAAAGGGCACAAGCTATGAGGTGTGTTGAAATGGTAATGATGGGAGATAGACAAAGAGTTGGTGGAACCAAATTAGGATGCTACAAACCTATCTTACTCAAGTGACTCCATAGTTTAGAATGCAACTTGCTTTGTAGTTTATCCAGACTTAGATCCATAGATGGCCACTTGGTTGACAAAATCTGGTTTTCAGGGTTTTGAACTCTCCTAGAATTTTGGACATCTGATTCATTTGTTTTGACTCAAGATTTCAAAAGTTTGTTTGGATTATTTTCTTATGTCTTTTGACATTTTCTGTCAAGTGGACCCCCCACACCTTGCCCCATGCTACTAGTAGGAAGCATGGGCTTATCACCATGGAAAAGGCATAGGCGAGTAAAGGCATTCCCATCCTTTCCCAACCCTACGTCACTAGTAAGAGATGCAAGCTCATCACTGAAGGTTGGTAGGGCAAGGAAATGTGCAAAAGTAAAGTTTTCTGTTTGATCTATATTTGACTTACTTACTTGAGCAAAATGTTAGTATGTTCTTATTTCCAAAGAGATATATACGTGTGGATAGATGCGACACCATGAAGCTTCTAGAATAGACCATAGGTAAGACACCTACCCTAGGAAGAAACCAAAAGTGAGAACAAGCATGCAGGCCTTGGTATGGCTACCGTTAAGACTTTGTCATATCTAGCTCTAATTGATGAAATGATTCTTAAATAGTTGATGATGTTATGAAAATGAAGAAGTATGATTTGAAAGCTCCTACCAATACTATCAAAAGTTTGTAATGAATTGCTTAAGAATAAGTCCCTTGATCACCAAATTTTACGAAACGAGTGAACAAAATGAACCTATCTAAATGAATATGTAATGTAGGTATAATTATACAAATAGTGTCGATGCTTCATGCGTAAAATCATTTAAGGTGCAAGGAATTGACTGATTCACTAAATTCCTCACCCTCTAGTGTGCACAAGAGATACACACCATTACCGTAGTCCTTCATGACTCGATATGGGCCCAACCATTTGGGCCAGAAATTTCTTCCTTCACCGGTTTTCTTGTCGATCTGGCTTTCTAGTCTTAAAACTAGATCTCCTTCATATATTTCTCGCTCATAGACCTTTTTGTTATACTATCGGCACATCTGGTCAGCATAGGCTCTATGCCATTGTTCGTTGACATTTAACCTAGCCTCGTCTAGGCTTTCTAGTTGGGAGAGGCATGCCTCCCTATAAGCTTCTTCATCCAGAATCCCTTGTAGTGAGATGCAGAGACTGGGTATTTCAACCTCAAGTGAGGAGAACTGCTTCTTCCCTGAATACCAGTGAGAAAGGAGTTTCTCCTGTAGGTGTTCTTATTGAGGTTTGGTGGGCCCACAAGGCCAGATATAATTTTAAATATCCAATCTCATTTGTTTTCTTTTACCATTTTGAGGAGAATAGATTTCAATGTTTTGTTTGTCGCTTCAGCCTACCCATTGGCTTGAGGGTAGTAAAGAGAGGTCATGTGATGGTTTATTTTGAACTTGCTACATAGCTCATGAACCTCATTATTTTTAAAGGACATGCCATTATCGGAGATAATGACTTGTGGGACACCATACCTACAGATAATTTGGTTCAAAATGAATTTGGTGATCACCGAACCTAGTACGGTGGTGAGAGGCATGGCCTCTACCCATTTGGTGAAATATTTCATGGCTGTGATTATAAAATTATGGCCATTAGTTGATGAGGGAGAGTAATTTCCCTATCAAGTCCAGACCCCACGTGGAGAAGGGCCACAGAGTCGCTATTGGTTGCAGGGATTGTGCTGGCATGTGAATCTCGTGAGAGAATTCTTGGCATTTGTGGCACTTACGTACAAATTCCACTACATCATGTTCAAGAGTGGGCCAAAAATAGCCCATCTGATGTATTTTGTGAGTGGTGGTGTGACCACCGAAGTGGCCCCCACATATCCCACTGTGGGATTCATGAAGGATCCTTCTTGGATTCTTTTGTGTCGACGCATCTTAGAAGCATGTCGTCGAAGGCTCTACGATAGAGCACTTGGTCTAAAACAACATATTTAGTGGCAATAATGTGTAACCACCTTATTTTTTGTGACGTGGCACTTTCCGGGTATGTATGGTCCATGATAAAATTGATGATATCAGTATACCAGGGACATGTAGAGATGGGGGGTCTGGTTTCGAACAAAGAATACACATTCATCGAGGAAAGTCTAGATCTACCAGTTCACCTCCATCTAGTGGATTGTCAGCTAACCAGTCTGCAATGATTTTTCCTTTGACAGATTTTTGTTTTACGAATGTTAACTCAAATTCTCCCATTAGGGTTATGAAATGGCCAGCTTTTCTAGATAAAGATCCTTGTGTAAGAAATGTTTCTTAAATGGTCTATCTTTACAATGACCCTTGTTTCCTGGTTTAACATGTAATGTCTCAAGCATTTTGTTACAAAAATTATGGCAAGGCATTCTCTCTCTTCCTGTGTGTAACATGTTTCATAATCGAGCAATGTTCAACTAATGAAATAGATCATGCGTTCTCATTTGTCATCATCTTCTTCAGCCAGCATGTAGGCCAGCATGAGACGTGAGTGGCTCGTGAGTATAGGATTAAAGGGTGGTCTGGTTTGGGAGGCATTAGCATGGGTGGTGACAACAAGAAGTGCTTAACTGCTTCAAAGGCTTTGTTACAATCTTCAGTCCAATCGACGCTATAATCTTTCTTGAGTAGATTGTTGATTGGATGAATGGAAAAGCTTAAATCTGGGATGAACCTTCGGATTACACTGAGTTTCCTGAGAAATGTTCTGATTCTAGATTCATTCGAAGGTGGGATCATTTCGAGAACAAACTCATATTTTGGCTGGATCAACATCAATCCCTCGTGAAGATATAATGTATCCTAGAAGTTTGCCTCCTGTTACACTGAAAATGCACTTCTCTGGATTTAATGTGACACCATACTTAATTAGTCGTGAGAGGATGATACGGAGAACCTTTGGATGATCACAAGCATTTCTTGGCCTTGGCCAACAAGTCATCCACATATGATTCTACAATTTTATGGATAAGATCATGGAATATGTACGTCATTTCCCGCTGATATGTAGCATCGGCAGTGTTCTTAAGACCAAATGGCATGACAACATAACAATAAGTTCCCCAGGGAGTTATAAACGTGGTTTTGGCTTGGTCTTGTTCAAATATTTTGATTTGATTATATCCTGAGAACCCATCCATGAGAGATAAAAGCTCAAATCTAGCTGTTGCATCAATGATGATGTCAATGGATGGTAATGGGAAATCATCCTTGGGACAAGCTTTGTTAATATCCCAAAAATCTATACAAATGCATATCTTCCCATTCTTTTTGAGGATGGGGACAATATTAGACACCCATTGTGAATAATCGACTGTTTTGATGAATCCTACTTGGAGAAGTTTTATTACTTCCTCTTTTACCATGAGAGCCACTTTTGGCTTCATTGGTCTTGACTTCTACTTAACTGGCTTCGCATCTAGTTTAGTGACAAGATTATGTACCAAAACTTGTGGTGTAATAATGGTCATCTCTTTATAATTAAATGCAAAAGCCTTTTGATGTTCTTTGAGAATTTGGGTGTGCATTTCTATTTCTTCCGAAGTTAGCGAGGATCCTAACTTCAAAATTCTTGGTTCTTCCTCCATTCCAATGTTTATGTCAATGGTTTCTTCTATCAAAGAAGTGTTACCTTCTTCAAATTCAGGTGGGACTGGAGGTAGTTCTAATATTTCTCCATTTTCTATCTCGTAGATATCGAGATCCTTCTATGGAGGAGACTCTACCGTGGGATTTCCAAAGTAGGAAGAGGAGTGTGGTATTAGGGAAAGATCAACTATAGGGTGAGCAAGGTGTAGCTCTGCATAGGTGTTTAGATATTCGAGAGTGACTTTATCATTATCAACATGATGTAAGATAGGAGATTCATTCTCAGCTGCATGTGTTAATAGAGGGTTTGTTGACATTTTCTTCACCAATGGTTCAGTATGAAGTGATACCTTGAAACTTGTATCTTCCAACTCATTACTTGGGGTAAAACGTGAAGCTGAGGTTGCTATTGAATCTACGAGAAGGTTTTGTTCTCATGGGATTTCCTCAATGGATATGAAGTCAAATCTTTTTCTTAGATCTAATACCACTGTTTTATAGAGTTGTAAGTGCTCAACTCTAGTCTCATATACTTCAGAGACCTGGTTTATGACTAACTGCAAGTCTCCTAACACTCTGATGTCATTAACACCAATCCTTTTGGCTATGATGAGGCCAAGGAGGAGGGATTCGTACTCAACACCATTTTTTGTACATTCAAAGTTCAACTTAAAAGCAAAAGGTAGGATCTTTCCCTCAGGAGAAGTAAAGATTACGCCTACCCCAGCTCTATAGTGACATCTAGTTCCATCGAAATGGAGAGTCTAATATTTACTAGGGAAAATGGATGTTGGGACATTCTTCACATCTATTTCTTCTGTTTCGGTTACTTATATCATGCAAAGTTCCTCTTCTAGAAGAGAACCAACTCCTAGGGTGCATCCCATACCTGTAGAGTCAAATGGTAGGAATATTGGTAGATCTTGTTCTAGTAATTTGACAATTTTTATAGTGGTTCCTAATGACACTATTTCTACAATGTTAGCTTCATTCTTGAGGGCTGGGATGCTCTTGACTAAGTTCGTAATTTCTAGTTCTGTTGTAGGTATTAATTTTTCTTCTGGTTTTGAGTCAATTGGTTTGTTAAGTTAGTTTGTTGGGAGTTCAAACTCAGAGTGAACACTTGGTCTTTTCTTCAGGTCTGCTAGGTGTATGTCGAATTTTTTTGGGTCACCTTTTGCTATGAATATCTTTCCTAAGTGTAAGAATCTTATTTCCTAGAATAACGTAGAGGGAATTGCTTTCATGCGATGTATCCATGGTCGACTAAGGATCATATTATAGTTGGTTTCCTGATCTATGATATAAAACTCGGTGAGGATTGTTTTGGGTCCTAAGGTGACTGGTAATATTATAGTCCCAATTGAAGTAGCTTTAAGGCTATCATAACCTCTTAGCATATTTCTTGTTGTGGAACAGTTTGTTTCACCATATCCTAGATTTTGAAGGAAAGAAAAGGGGACAATGGTAACTGCTGCCCCATCATCCACCATTACGCATTTGACGTAATTATTGTAAACCCACACCTATAAATGCAAGGCCAGATCACCTCTACATGTAATTTCAGCATCTGTTGGCATTTTTTTATGTTGAATATAAACTTGGTATCCCTATCTAGCTGCCTTGGAGGGTGGATATCGAAGTCTATATGGTTTACTTGTGTTTCAAGAGGTGGAGTGATGTTAATTAAATGACCTAGACCTAGTGCTTCTAATAGAGCAGCCCTATGGGCAGGAGAGTTTTTCAACAAGTCCAAAAAGGAGATGTGAGAGAAGGTCTTTGTTAAGTCATTAATTAAATCGTAAGCACCCACGGGTTTTACCAATATTTGTTGAACATTATCTGGTTCTAGTGGATAGATTGGATTTGGTTAAAAAGAATATTCTCGTGTTCTTGTTATGGCTTCTACGTGCAGCTCAGTATCTAATTCCACTAGACCAACTATCTTGGTTCGTGGCTGATTTCCTAATTGTGGCGCGACAGGTGGATTTAGTGAAGTTGAGGCTTCATGATCTTATTTCCTATCATGACACACCTTTGTTCATCCCATTTGGATTTAATTTATTATTGTTATTGTGATTTGGAAGTGGATCATTGAAGATCTTAAGAGGTGCATTTTGAGGGGAGACTGCCCCTATGAAAGTATTTGGGATAGGTGTTACAGAATCTGTTAAGAACATATCTATGAAGAGTTGTCTTTGTTCTTCTAGCAAACATTGCATGAACTTATTGTAATCACAGAAAGTCCTAGTGTCATGGCCTCAAATTTTGTGGAAACCACAATACGAGTTAGAATTATAACTCCTAGGTTGTTGGTTTGGCGCATGTTGTGGTCCAAAACTCTGATTGAACTATTGACTATTAGGATTAAATTTTTGCGTTTGTTATCTTTGGTTTTGGTTTTGATATCCAGTTGAGTTTTGACTTGGACCCTATGTTTGGATCTGACATTTTTGTTGTTGTTGGGGATGATTAAAATCTACTGTGTTGATTGTTGGGGTAAAATTGTTGTTTCGTTGATTGTTAACTGGTGGTGGAACATTTAAAATGTTTTCTTTTTTTGCTTGGTCAGTCACTCCATCTGTTGTCACCCCACGGTTTTTGTTAAGGATTTTAGGTCCTTGATTGGCGTTTGTGGTAGAATAAGTCATAGTGTTTTGGTTTGGGATGATTAACCTCCCATTTGTTCCATATGTCTTGCGACCGCTGTCTATTGTAGCTTGATCTATTCGGAGAGCGCTCTCGAGCACTTCATCATAAGTTCTTAGTGGGAATTTTTGGACTTCTTCCTTTATCTCTCTACTGAGAGAATGAAGGAATAAATCACATAGTTCCATCTGATCCATGTTTGGAGCGCTTGCTGAAGAATAGAGGACTGTATGCCATCTTTGGATGAAATGAGCAATAGATTCATTGTGTTCTTGCTTAATATGCAAGAATTCCCTGATTCCTGTTCTCAACAATTTGTTCATGTCGAATGCCTTGATGAACTCTGAAACGAGTTGTTTAAATGAATGTATTGAGGCTTCAGGTATTCTATAATACCAATCAAGGGTGATACCCTCTAACATTTTGGGGAATATTTTAGCAACAACTCCATCCCAAGGGAGTAGTTCTTGAATGGCTATGGCGTATGCTTTAATATGTGCATTTGGGTCTCCCTCTCCTTTGTACTTGGGTAGATCAAGGAGAGGTCTTGGAAGCATGATGCTTCGTATAGTGAAGTCTAAAGGTTCTTTCAAATATTCTGAATAAGTCCCTATTGCATAGGTTTTGACCATTGATGGTGCTTGTTGAGGGGGGGAGGTGGAATGGGTTGTTGATGTGGCATAGCATATATATTTACAGGGGCATAAGGAAATCCCTATGGTTGATCGAACACACTGGGAGAAGAGAACATATCTCCCTGTGGTGATTTGGAATACATGTTTAAGTATGGAGGGGCATTGTTCAGAAATGGATTGTTTTGTACTAAACTAGGAGGTATCATATTTTCCACTGGAGCAGCATAGAGAAACATGGTTCTAGTTGGTGTTTTTTGTGAATACTGAGGAGGCATGCCCAATGTGCCTGTTCCTATGAGGAGGTCTACTTGGCTAGGCTGATGTGGAGGATTGAAAGTTCCTGCCTGCATGAATTGTGAGTTTTGACTTGCTTGAGCAAGTTCCAACCCTCTAACCTTCTCAACTAAGGATGAGATGACCTCGTTTGGTGAAGACAGTATTTTTCCTTAGTGGTGTTTGTTGTATACCTTGAGGTTGTATAGGCATATGGTACCCAACTATGAATTGATCATTTCCCTACCAAGTATCACCGAGGGCATTTCCTATAGGTGAAGGAATGGGGGTGTTTTCTTGGAACGAGACCTCAGGTTGTATTTACAAACCTCCTATAGGTGGGTACATACTTTGAGAGTGTTTTTCACTCCTAGCATAATGTGCTAAGTATTCATCATCTAAAATAGGTATGGATATGATTGTCTACTGATTTGTTGTCTAAGCAACACCTCAGGAGATGAACCAGATTCTCTGGTGAGCATCATGTTGTTTGAGCCTAAAGGCTCTAGTTGTTGCGTTTGAGTGAACTGATCAAACTCCTCTATATGGAAAGAAGAACTATATCTAGTCCTTTGAGGTGGAGTTTGTGTTGAAAACCGATTAGTTGAATAGTTGTCACCCCATGCTGAGAGTGAGGGTGATGGTTGTTTATTGAGTTGATCGTAGTATGCTTCAAGACCTAGGAGAGGTCTACCATATGCATCGAATCCTGACATATTCGGGGGGTATATGAATACCTATAGAATAATGGGAAGAAGCAAAGATGGATAAAAAAAGAAGAGCGTGAAAGTGAAGAAATTATTCCTTTTACGTAAGTTTTACTAATTTTGTTGATAAAGCTGATGTGAAGGCTAAAGAGGTAGAGAATATGAAGCAGTTGTTTGTTCACATTGGGTTCACCAATTTTGTATGATGGAAAAGTGACATGCGATCATGGGAATCTACAAGTAACTCTTCCTCGCACCCGACCTCCCGAGGTCGTGCTGAGATAACCGGTAGGGATGGAATACACGCAGGATGCAGATAAACTAGTTAGGTAATCTTATGTCTTCAACATGAAATGGAAAGATCTAAAAATATAAGGAAAAGAAGGCCCTCCTAACTTGAACCAGTGTGATAGATCATTCAATGAGGATAGCTACTCGAAGGCTCTAATCAATATCGAGCTCTACCATGATCCAATCTATGGGTTGTGGAATACATGGAAGATAACCTATGGGTGCTTCGTATATGTCTCCTGACAAGGTCATGAAAATGAATGGCTGAATATGCAGTGGATATTTTGGTGTTTTATGGATGATTCTCTAGTCTAGTCCAGAAATCTTTAGCTTGATTAGTTGCTACATTTAATAATGATAATTGTGTGATAATGTATGGTGGGAGTGGAGAGGATCTAAACACTAATGTTTGCAAACTAACGTCAACGTTGGATTGATTTGTAGGCCCGTTGGGTTGTGGGACCTATGGATCACAACCATAAGTTTGTGGTTGTTGTGGACCTCCTATGGTCATGTGAAGAATCAATTCCTAATTCTGAGTATCCAGTAGTCATATGCCTTTTCGGCCTCTATGTTTAGAACTAGAAGTTGCATAATTTTGTCAGATTACCTAACAGGTGTTCTGGCAACTTGGATACGTAAGCTAGTGTCTATATCAACAAGGAGGTCTCATGCGTCTGGCTATGGGACTAGTGGATCAAAACTAAATGTTTTCCATCTTTCAAGTCCTTCTACATTCATATGGATATCTATCAAGGCAATCTATAATTTTTCTAATTTGACCAGAACGTGTGCACTTTGTCGTTTTCTATTTTTAATCCCCTTAACTATGAGCTAATTTATTATACATCTGTTGTTGTTCAGAAGACCTGAATTCTGAGATTTGGGTCTATGTCAGTTATTTCTGTAACAGTATTTGGTTGAGGCATGATTGGCTCAAAAACGTATTCCCTGGGCTCCCTAGGTCCTGTGATTGTCATACAAGACCAATATAATCCTAACTGAAATGAAATAAACTATGTGAGATATATCTACAACATATATATATATATATATACTCTTTTATTTTGTATTTTTGATAATATTTTGAATGGAATTGAAAGAGCAACTAATCTAATATATTCATAAAATGAAAACTAATCTAGTAACAAAATTAAAACAAACAAGGTAGCCCGGTGTAGCTACTTTCTTGTGCAGTTGTGAGTTTTGTCCTAAATAACTAGATAGCTGATTAAATTAATTGAAATATTCTCGATCCTACCTCAAAAGTGAGGAATGAATCATAGTTTCTTAGAAACTATCAATCCCCACAACTTCCCTTGCAATATCGAGAATGAAACTTAACTAAAATGAAATATTTCACTACTCTATTTGATATATTTTAACTAGAACTTTGACAGATAAAACCCAAAATTTGTAGAACAGTGGTGAATCTAGTAGTGTATTACTTTTTCCCCTTAGACTGATCTCCTCATTATTTTGTGTTCACGTGAATCCAAAAGAGCGTGTATATGCTAGCATCAACAAAAAAAGGTATTTTGAACAATGGTAGTTTTAGATATAGACCGAATACAATGCGAGTAGGAGAGAGACAATGCAAGTGATAGAGCTTGGTGTATGCAATTCCTAGTGGGATTTATTGTGGGAATACAACACAAGTGTACCAAGAGATTCTAGAATCTACCTTCTGTGAAGAACACAACCTGTAACTCTAATGAATTCAATCTACAAATGACACTACTTTTCTCTAAACTAATTTGTATGAACAACAATGAACAAGACTAGAGCAAGAAGATCAAATGTATTCTAACAACAATGGAAAACTAACATGGATGCAAAAAGTGCAAACAAAATGAACTCTAAGCAAGAATTGAGAGACTAAACAATGGAAAATGAGAAATTGAGAGGCAGTTTTGAGGGGCCATTTGCTTGAAAACAAGCTGGCTATTTATAGATTTCACATTCACCCAAAGGTGATTCCCATTAGAACTCTTTTACCATTAAACAATGGAGAAACACTATTCTAGGGGACATAAAACATTAATACAAGCCAAGAAGGTGGAGAAAAGCTGGTAAAATTTGAAAATTATGCAAGTCGTGATCAGAAAAATGTGCTAGAAAATACATCAAGGACCACTGCCCTGAGTAGGGCAGTGGTTATAGGACCACCACCTTGCCAGGGAAGTGGTTATAGGACCGCTACCCTACCAGGCTGGTGTTTTCATCACTAAAGGTCAAAGAGCTAAGAAATGAAGGGTAGAGGAATAAAAAAAGCACAAGGAACAAGGATAAAGCATTTGGGATGCTAACATATACTTTGTGAGCTTTTCTGGATCTGAACACCTTGCGAGGCAACCTGTATCATCATCGGGGCATGTGTAACATTGTTTCAGTGGTATAGTACCCTATAATTTTGGGTACATATAGTGACCGACATTGGTTAAGGTGGGATTCCCTAGGTTTAATAAAATGGGCATATCTTTCTAATTTCTTGGGCCTAGTTAGTTTGTTCTCCAGATTAGAATGGAAAATTCCCTTCTAATAGGTGGGAATGTGGTTAGAGAGATTTTAGGGACAGACCAAATCTTATCTCATTAAGGTAAGTAGGACTTATTTATTTTTAGTTATGGAAACATGCCAAGAATAGGTCTAGGGTGAGGTGGTGGGGTATAAATTAAGATAATTAGATAATAAATATTGTGAGGATATATGTACTAATTTAATTAAATTAATTAAATTAATAGTGGTGTGGGGTGGAAAGGTCCTTGGTTAGGTGAGTATGTTTGAGTTGGTTATATGACTAGGGACCAAGGGGAGTGTGACCTAATTTTGGTGTCTACAACAAAAGGGTTTAAATCTGATAAGAAGAAAGGAAAGGCCCTTGTAGCCAAAGTTTCTCCTTCATCAACGTGGATTATAGATTCCAGTGCCTCACACCACATGGATTCTTTACATGTTGAGTTCTCCAACATTGAGCCTTGTGGTATGTCCCAAATCATGATGGGTAATGACAAGACAATGTCAATTTTCGGTATTGAATCGCTAGAGATGGATGGGGGAAATTCAAACAAGTTTTTATTGTTCTTGATCTCTCTACCAATCTCCTATTGGTTTACCAAATTACTCACCTTGGAGAAGTAATAAGAGTAGAATTTGGTCCTAACTCAGTGATTATTCATGAGCTTAATGATGACACTACAGTGGCTGAGGGAAAGGTAGACCACCGTTCATGGTTATATACCTTTTCCCACCTTACTTCTAATTCTACGCCCACTGCCTTTCTCACTCATGCAAATGAGGTTAGTAAGCTATTGCATGAGCGTTTCGGACATCTAAATTATCGCTACCTTGAACAATTAAGCCAAAATGAAATGGTCAATGGGTTATCCCGCATCAAGTTTTCTAAGGGTATTTGTGAGGGTTATACCCTTGGAAAGCATCCTGAAAAGAAATTTGACAAAGGAAAATCCTTGAGAGCTACTCATCCCTTGTATCTTGTTCACAGCAATGTTTATGGTCCATTTATGTCTCCTTCTTTTACTAGATCTCTTTATGTGCTCACCTTCATTGATGACTATTCACGATATACTTGGGTATATTTTCTTAAGATTAAGTTTGAAGTCTTTAAACATTTTCAGGACTTTAAGGCTCTTTCTAAGAAACAAGTGGAATGGTCTATTAAGGTTCTTCGAACCGACAATGGAGGTGAATATGTAAATAATAGGTTCATGGATTTCTATACTTCTGAAGGGATATCCTTACAGCATACATTTGTTTATAGCCCTTTGTAGAATGGAGTCACAGAAAGAAAGAACCATACTCTTAAGGAGATAGCCACTTGTATGATTCACTTGAAGTCTCTTTCTCCGTAGTATTGGGCTGAAGTAGTGGATTGTGCTAATTACACTTAGAACTATGTTCCACACAATGCAGTAAGAGGGATGACACTCTTTGAATCCTGGTTTGGATGCAATCCTGATATTGAGCACTTTCGAGTCTTTGGATCTAAGGCTATGGCTTGGATTCCCAAGAAGAAACACAAGGCATTGGAACCACAATCCAAACCTTATATCTTTATAGGTTATCCTGATGGCATGAAGGGATATCGATTGTTGAATCCTAATTCTCGATAGCTTTATATTGAGAGAAGTGTTAAGTACAATGAGTCTTCTTCAACTTTTACTTCTCTACCTATTGAGGTTCTTCAACTCGCTGATTCAGATTCTGACTCATCAGATGATGATATTGTTGAGTGTGATCCTCTTCCTAATCCTCCTGACCATCAAACCTTTGTGTCTTCCAATTCTGACAGTAGTGATGATGAGGACTATATCCCTTCTCACTCAAATGAAGAATCTTCTAACTCTGAGCCTGATTCTCCTTGTCCTCTTTGGGATAGGAAAAATTTGCAAAGTGGTGAAGATATAGTTGGAGATAATTCGGATATGATACGTACTCGCTCAGATTTCATTGGACCCCACTCTTTCTTCGCCTTTGCTTTTGATCCAAAATATTTTTGGGAGGCTTCTAGTATTCTTGAGTGGGATTCTACCATGGATGAAGAGTATTCCTCTCTTATGAAGAATGATACTTGGGATCTCACCCCTCTTTCGAAAGGAAGAAAAATCATTCAGTGTAATTGGGTGTTCCAAAAAAAGTATGGAGTAGATGGAGACGTCGAAAATTTTAAAGCGTGATTAGTAGCTAAGGGTTTCTCCCAGATAGCTGAGGTTGATTATACTAAAACCTTTACTCTGGTTGCAAATATGACATCTATTTGACTAACCGTTGCCATTTCCATAGTAAATAGATGGAAATTCCATCAAATGGATGTTAAGAGTGCCTTCCTTCATGGTGACCTAGAGGAAGAGATCTACTTAGAACAACCTCTGGGTTATGTCCATGATCCCTACCTTGTTTATAAGTTAAAGAAGTCTCTTTATGGCCTTAAACAAGCCCCTCGGGCTTGGTATGCCAAGATGGACTCCTTTTTACTTACATCAGGGTTTACTAGGTGTCACTTTGATCCAAATGCTTATATTCTACAACAAGATTACTCCATACTCATCCTTGTTATCTATGTTGATTACTTTTTGATCACATGAAACTCTTCCTCTATCATTGATTCTGTGAAGATCGCCTTGGCCAACACGTTTTACATGAATGACTTAGGTCTGCTTCATTACTTTCTAGGGATCCAGATTTCACAATTTGACTCAGGAATTGTGATTTCACAACCTAGGTATGCTCTTGACTTGCTTTATCATTTTCAAATGTTTGATTGCAAGTCTTCTCCTACTCCTATTCTTTCCAGGGTTAAGTTGGTTTTTGATTTCTCTACTCCTTTGGTTGATGTTACCCTTTATCGACAGTTGGTGGGGAGATTGATTTACTTGACTCACACTCAACCAGATTTATCTTATGCTATTGGGATTGTATCCAAATTCATGCAGGAGCCACATGAGCTACATTGGAAAGTAGCTAACAGATCCTTCATTATGTTCATGGAACCTATACTGATGGAATTCACTATTATGGAGGGGTAGATATTGACTTGATTGGGTTAACAGATTCTGATTGGGCTGGTGAATTAGATCATCAGAAATCTATCTATGGCTACAGTTTCTCTCTTGGTTTGGGTCCTGTTAGTTGGTCTAGAAATAAGCAAAATGTAATTGTGATATCTTCTGCAGAGGTAGAATATAGAGGAGCAATTAACGCTGCCATGAGGGTTATTTGGCTACAGGGTATTCTGATAGAGTTTGGAATCCATTTTTAATGCCCTACCATTATCTATTGTGATAACATGAGCACTATCTCAATTTAAGAAATCCAGTTCAGCATCAGCGGATGAAGCACATTGAGGTCCATATGCACTTCATATGAGAACTTATTCATGATGGTATCATCGAAATTTAGTACATTCAGACATCTGATCAGATTGCAGATATATTTACCAAGCCCTTCACTGAGGTGAAGTTTCTTCACTTGTGGTCTCTTCTTGGGGTGAGATCTTATGCAACTGCTCATATTTTTTAGGCTATATATTCCTTCTCTTCTTCTTCTTCTAGGAAGATGTTGTTTGTATATGGGCACCTTATCAAGCCTTTAGTTGCCAGTCCCCATTAACACATCTTTCTTAGTCATTTAGAAGTGTCTTCTTGTTCTGTCTGACTCATCATAGACACTACCCCAACTTTGATGAAGGGGGGGTGTTGGTGTGTGGGATCCTATGTGTCCTCCACTCACATATGGAGGGTCATCTCACATGGGTTAGGTTTAGGTTTCACTTTGGTGTCATGCACTAGGGTTACTCAGCACCCTATATGTACTCCTTCACTTGATGTTTATGAGCATGTAAAGACACTCTGTTTTCTTTCTTGTATGTGCAAACATTGTTTCTATTGAGAATTTTTTTTTATTTTTGATCGATCCTTGCGATTATGCTAGAGCCATTACGATTATGTTGGAGTGCAACTACTTCATGGTGCATTATTTTTTATTCGATTATCACAAACTCTTTCAAAATACACCCTAGAAAATTAATCAATTTCTTTTTTCTTGAGACCTATGCAAATTTATTAGAATCATGATTCCAACAAGACCAATTTTGTAAAAATCCATTGAGAAATGCCCAAGATATGAGATTCTAAATGTTGGTGGCTATTTTTGGTGTTGTCATGCTTATTTACATTACAAGGGATTTGTGCAATTAATTCTTTGGGTAGAAATCATCGTTTAAATATTTTTCCATTTATATAATGTTTACATATTATTTAAATAATCTGGGGTAATTTAAATGGTGGGTCCCTTTTATATTTCTTTGCCTTTTACTTTACATGTTAAAGGGGGTCGGTGTTTAAATGTTTTATATACTGTCAGCTCGGCCAGCTCGGATGAGCTAACTACTTACCTAGCTCCCCAAGTTCCTCCACCCAAGCTCAACCTTCTTTGTTTCGATCTACCTTCCATGTTGGAAATTCCATTGTTCAATTTCTTGGGCTCATGCACTCTTCATGTTTCAAGTTGACTTAGAGACTCGTGCCTATTTTTCCAAACCACTTGCAGACCCCTAGACCCACATTGATTTTTTGTCCTAGTGCAACCTAGATTCCCTATTGCTTTCTCAATCCCTAAATCCCATGGACGCGGTGAAATATTCCTTCTTCCATGCTAAGATGGCCTCTCAAAATTTCAAGTTTATCCTAAGCATTTCTTAGGTTTGCGAGTCTGCGGGAGACTTTTGTCATGCGGCACATCTTGCTTGGTGCATTCGGCTCGTTTTGACCCTGTGATCCACTATTGACCAATCTGACTCACACAATGTCACCCCTTTTGTACAACCATGTTAGGATCTTGGGCCCATGGAGAAAATTTGTAAATTTGTTACATCGGTGATTATGAACGTTTCCTCCCGCAACCCGCTTGGTATTTTAGGCCCGCTTTGCAATCTTGTCTTCACGCTTACTTTAACACAGATGTTCATCATGCCCAAAAAATCCCTCATGATTTTTCAAGTGCTCAGCCACTTCATGTTGGGTCTAATAAACTCATTCCCTTTGACCAGTCCATAACACTGAGTCCACCACATGAGTAACCCAATTCATGTTAGCATTAGGGGCTCTAAACCATGCATTATGAGTTTGAATATGTGACGACTTAGTTCTTCACATGCATAACTCAGCTCGATACAAGATTTTCATAGTTAGCTTTGGGTTGTAGAGCTCAATCCCCATTATAATGGCTTGATGGTGGTAGAATAGTTCTGGTTCTATTGAGATAGCTTGGTCACACTATATAATTAACTCGGTGGCTTCTAAGAGAAAATTTCCACAATGCAACCTAGCTCACTCCATTCCTTATAAGGAAGCTCATTAAGTAGATATATGGAGTATTTTGTCTTATGCAATGAAAAAGGGCTTGGTATAATTTGCATATCTCAGCTCATGCACTAGTTTTCCACCATATGTTCAGATCAATTGAGCTTGCCATCATGCAAAACTTTGACTGTCTATGTGGGCTCGAGGAGCTTGCTGTGACACTGCTCAGATCCCTTCATTTTTTTTCAGGCTTGAGTGATAGATTTCTCTCCAACTTCTATGAAGATGGCCTCCAATTAAATTCCCTTTGATTTGAATTCAATTACTCTTTTATCTAACCATCTCATCCGAGGGACAAATAGTTCATCCTGCTCTATTTTTTTGATGGGGCTAAATCCATAACTTACCCCCACGACCTGTAGCTCAGTGATCTTTATACCACCATATCAGCTCGGCCATGCATCATTAAAAAAATCGGTCATCATAATGAATAACTTGACTAAACTCCATGCATTCCCACCCATAACACAAAATTGTCTTGGTCAAGAGGAATGAGCGACTCAGTATTCTTTCAAACAAATCGGCTGACATGATTAGCTCAATGAGTTAATCTCATATCTAAAGGTTTCCTTATTCAAAAGCTACACCTCTCTCCAAATATTTTTATGGAATTTTTTTATATTTTCTAGGTACACTAAGGATTTGTGGAGATGTCAGGTGATTTCTTAGACAAATTACCAGATTTTCAATTTCTCCTACAAGTGAATCCCTATTAATTTCATAATGCAATATTTCCTGTCATCTGATTTAATAAGGGGAGTGAAATGGGATAACAATTTGGCAACTTGTGGGGTAATTTTCCTACTAAATTCTTATGACTAGTTTTCCCATAGCTATCAATTGGGCATGGATTCTATGTGATCAACCTAAAATAGTCTAAAATTTGAAAATATTGACCCTAAAATGCTTGGGATTTTGTTGTTTGCTTTTGGGACTACCTTCCGCTGCTCACACTCTTAAATTTTATGAGAAAAACATGAAATAAAATTTGTTAAGAGTAGGAAATTGTTTTAAAATTTGAATTTCATCCTTTCCCAACAACTGCAATCCATGAGGCTGAATGATGAAAACTGATAAAAACATGTAACTTCTACCTCGAGATTGATTTCCACCAAGTTTGAATAGCCAAGACTGATTTCCTTGGCATCATCTAACTCTATTAAAGTTTGGTTTTATTTCTTCTTTTGAATGTTACATTCCTTTCAACAAGATGCTTGGGATATTGTTGAAGGTTGTAAAGATTGTTATCAACCTTGGAGATATGTGTGGTGGCTATTGTTCACAGCTCAAACTTTGCTTGAAGTTTGGGTGAAGTAGTAAGTATTGAAATCTTCTGCAACATCAAATTTTCCCCCGATAAATATTTTCTAACTTGGTGGAGGGAAAGAGAAACTCAGTTGTTAATATGAAGAAGAAAAATAATGGAAATTTGAAATTTTCCTCTTGATTTAATTTTAGTTACTCTGAATTTGAGTTCTCTTGAAGATAGAAACTACTACTTGAAAATTTGAATTTCTTCACTAAAATTTCCCTTTGAGGAAGCGTGATGAAATGTATACAAGGAATACAATAGAAGTAATAGAACATATGCACAAGGTACTTAGGGAGTTGAAAACTACTCTAATCAACAAAAACAATATGCACAAGAACTTGGAGGAATGAAAATTCCTAAACTAATATGTACAAGGGTGATAAATCTTCCTTCTAGTAGCAATGTTTGAGGTAGATTCCATTGACTTGAATCTGTAATTATTCACCATCTAACTTGTCCATTCAGAAGGCACTGCTACCTTTGCATTCCGTGATCATGTAGTCACCACTCCATATGGCATCAAACTTGGAATGCTTTCCTAGTTTTTACCAATTTGCATCCCATTTAAGCACAAAATATCCCTCTTGGAATGCCCTAGCTTTTGCTTTCTTTTCAGAACTTCTCTTGATCAATGTTTAATACTTATCTATGGTTTGCATCACATGTTTTATTCTCTTCTAAATCCATCAATTCTACATACCTGATTTCAAGGGTTCAAACTCATATAGTTCCAACTTCTTCATAAGTTCCAATGTTGGCAATTCAAGTGATATAGGAAGCACTACTTTTTTCATATACCAGCTTGTAAGGGGAGCTGCATGTAGACCTTTTTGGTGTAATTTTATCAACCCACAAGGCTGATTTGAGTTTTATGTGCTAGATTCTCTGATTATCATCAAGATTTCTTCTTATGATTCTCAGCAAGTTCTTGTTTGTGGACTCTGCTTTGTCATTTCCCTAGGGGTAATAATTTGATGAGGTGCTGAGATATATACCATTCCTGACAACCCATTTAGTGATCTTCGTGCCAAGAAAATGTCAATGCATTATCGGATGTGATAGTGGCAGGGAGACAAAACCTTGTGACTATCTCCTCGTATAAATCCAAGATGATGGATTCATTTGCTTCCTTGAGTGTCACCACTTCAATCCACTTGGTGAAATAGTTTGTTGCTGTGAGTATCCATTTGTGGCCTTGGCTCAAGTTTGGATTGATAAATCCAATAAATTTCAATCCCCATTGCATGAATGGTTAATCAATTGAGATGGGATGAAGGGGAAGCACTGCTAACCTTTCATTCCCTGTGAAGAACACACATTTTTTGCACCTTTTGATCCATGAGTAGGAATCACTAAATATAGTAGGCCAATGGTAACCAGATTTCATGATCTTGAGATTTGTTACTCATGGAGTAAAGTGGCCTTCTGCTTCTCCATCATGAAACTCGTGCAACATTTTTTCAATCTGATTTGTTGGGAAACACCTTAAGATAACTCCATTCACATCTTTCTTAAACAAGGTGTCATCAGTGAGCACATATAGAATGGACTGCAATCTAAAATATCTTCTCTTATCCTTATTCCATTCTGGAGGACATAAACTTGTTTGGAGATAATGTACCATGTATTGAGTCCAACACGGAATGGGTACACCATCTATTGGTTGTTCTTGATCATTTTGTAACACTAGGAAAGCTTATTCCTCATCATTTAACTTGGCATGTTGTTTGGAATCTAGCTTTTCACACAATCCCATACCATGAAACAAATTAGTTACTTTGATATCAATATCATCCTCCATCACACAGGTGATCCAACCTGATCTTTTCTCATTCAAATATTTGTTCAAAATAAATTATTTGACTCCAGCATGAGATACCACTAATTTGATCTTATTGTTCAAGACCAAGTGTCTGAACTTCTTTAAGCTTCTAATCATAGCAAGAACATGTTTTACAATGCAATATTACCTCACTTCATAATCTTCCAAGCTCTGGTTGAAGAATGCTATGAGATGTTCTAAACCTTGTTTATTTAACTATACCAAGATAGCTTAAATTGTGTCTAAACCCCCAAAATCATACAACATGAAATCTTTTGAAAACTCCAGGTTGATAAGAGTTGTAGCTCCAGATATAGCATTCTTAATGTCCTAACAACTCTCTCCACCTTTTGTTTTCCATTTGAATTCAAGACTCTTCTTCAACATCATTATTAATGACTTCACAAGAGTAGAAAAATGAGGCACAAATATGTGGATGAATTTATCCTTCTCAGGAAGATTTGGAGAGCTTTCTTGTGACTTGGCAATAGTAGAGTTCTAATAGCTTCAACTCTTTCGGGATCAATTGTCAATCCTTCCTTTGAAATGATATGACCCAGCAACATGCCTTCATGTGCCAAGAATACATTTTTTGGGATTCAAAGACACTTTGAACCTTATACACCTTTGAAATACTTGCATGAGATGGAAGAGGTGGTCTACTGCATTATTTGAAAACACAGTGATATCATCAAGATAAACAAGCACTATCTTGTTTATTTTCCCCTTGAATGTCATGTCCATATGTCTTTGAAATGTTGCTCTGGAATTTGAAATTACAAATGGCATCTTCCTATAAGCATATGTTCCCCATTTTTTAGTGAAGGCTATCTTGAAATGATCTTCTTCCTTCACCATTAACTTATTATATCCCAAGTATTTTTATAGAAATGAAAACCTTTCCAAACCAGCTACTACTTGCAGGATTTGCTCTGTTCAAGGGGGTGGGTAATGATCTTTGAGTGATGCTCTATTAAAATCAAGGAAGTTCACATAGTCTAATCTCTTTATTTCTCTTTCACACAGGCAATAAGTTTGCAACCCAAATCAAATGCTCAATTAGAATTATGATACTAGCTTCAATCAAATTGTTCAGTTCTTTTCTCATGAGAGGTTCGATGTGAGCATTGACTAACCTTATCTCTACCCGATCGGTTTGGATTTTGGATCCAACTCGATAGTATGTTGAGATAAATTTGGGTTGAAGTCTCTCAAATATTTATAATTCCAAGAAAATACATCAGGTAACTATTGAAAAAGTTGAATAAATTCTGATTTCTCTTTCTAAGTACTCACTTTTCCAATTTACAACATCTTACCTCCTTGAATTGAAATGGGTTGTGAATCTTCACCCTTGACTTAAATATTTTCTTTTTCCTTTTAGAATTGATCATTTGGGTTGAAGATGGATTCTAAAGTCACCAAACACTTGAGCAATTTGTTTGTTCTTAGCTACACCACTTGGTCACCATATTGTTTTTCCAATTTGTCTTGGTTTCTAGTGGAAAACTTTTCTTCTTCTTGCAAAATTTTTATGATTTACTGATCATTTTTGAAGACTTTTCAACTTGTATGATTGTCTGGGATAGCTGGTCTTATCAAAACCTTTATATGAGGCTGATTTTTGTCATTTTTGATACTTTCTATGACATCAAACATTGCCCCAATCACTGCAATCTTGTTTATTTCCTCGTTCTTCTTTCTCAGGATGGAAGTGATGCTAATGATTCAAAGTCTTCAATGAGATTCCATACCAAATTATTTTAGTTCTTCAAGAGATCATTTTTAGTAGCATTCTTTCCTCTAACTTGGTTCATAATTAACTCACTATCTCCAAAAACTTGCAAGTTTTTAATGCCTCTGTTTCTTTCCAAATTGAACCCATGAATTAAAGCTTCGTACTCAACTGTGTTGTTTGAGCAGGAAAACTGAAAAATGAAAGGTTGAGTAGTATTTGATACCTTGAGGTGACACACACATTTTTCCTCTTCCCGCACCTTGCCTTCTTCTTGAAACATCAAAGAACAACTGCCATATTTCATTATTATCTTTGTGATCTTATTTGGTGATGATAGGGAGGAGTGTATTCTCTTCATGCATGCAATAGACTCATAAATCATCTTCTTCCATTTCTTAATAAGGATCAAAAGCATGTATTTTTTTGGCCCAATCATCAAGAGTCAAGTCTAGAATGCCTCCAACCTTATTATTTTCTTCATAAATCCCTAGGAAATATTCTTGATCAAAAGTTGAATAGTTTGCATTGATTAGATTTAGTGTATGAGGCTCAATATGAAAGTTTGCAATAGGTTTAGATCTGATTATAGCCTTGTATCCATACCTCATTCTAAATAACATGTGTGACCAATTAGCATACAAATAGCCTCCAATCTTAGTGGTGAAATCTCTTGACAAACACAATGCAAAGAGTGGTGGCAAGTCTATGAATGATACATCTTGTAAGACGGTCACATTGGTACATGCATACAATGTGAGCCTCAATCCTTTGATCACCCCAACTATTGTTATCGTTGTCCCATATAATTGCATTGTACCCTTAAAAGTGACCTCATATTGAAGACACAACTAATCAGCTTTTTTTTTTGCATGACAAAGTTGCTTTCTCTTGAATAAATCATGTAATTGTGTATAAGATTGTTTCCAACAATTAGAGATATGTAGAATGGAGGAGGTTTTATGTTTTTACCTTGTTGACCTCCTTTATTGCCATCTTGTGGAGCTGAATTTGTGAGCACCTTATTTTGATCCTTAGATGGCTGATTTGATGTGGACCAATTTTTCATGGCAGCCTACAATAGATCTCTTTGGCCCGGGATAGCTAATGACTCCCACATTAAAATGTTCACATTTTTTTTCTTCATTTACTCAATGATATTAAATGGGGGGAACTATCCTTTTTCTTCCCTTTGTTTTGCACAACATTTTCTTGCACTTGAGCTGTTATAACTAGTATGTGAGCTAGTCTAGAAGGTGGCTTGGGATGATTTTGCACATTTGGGGCTGCACTTTGATTTCCCATTCCTTATGGAGTGATAGAGGGCTAAGAATTACTTGAGTTAGATGACTATCCTTCCTCAATATTCCTCTTTTTAGAACATGTATTGGTTGTTAGACCTTAAGAAGGAGCCTAATTTATCCCACAGAAATCCTCCACTTGCCAATTGACAAACATGGCTTTAGCCTAAGGTGCCTCATGAGTGACTTCATGCTACTGATTCTCCTCGTGATTTGTTTTGGGTTCTACCCCAACTGTTGTCACCATCAAGGATTGATTCAAGGCACCATTGAAACACATTGATTGGTTATGAGGTTGATTAGATGGAAATCACTAGTCATATTCTTGAGCCATGTTATTTTGCTTTAGCACCAAGGCTCTAGGTGTGGATGCAACATTTGGATTATAAGGCTGAAATGGTCTATTAGTAGGGGGTTTCACTTGGTTCTTATTTACATCTTGAGCAGGTGGTCTATTAGACTGATAGGGAGGCCTATTGGGTTGGGATTGAAGCTGGTATGATCTGAAATTTTGAGTTTGTTACCTCTTATTTGTGACCAACTCATTACCTAAGTTTTGCAACTACTTCATAACTTCTTGGAGCTCATTTGAGGTACTAGAATATGAGGTAGAAGCTTAAGAAAAGCTCTAATTTTTTGGGGCAGGAATAGGAGCTAATGTAGGTGCTTGAATAGTGTTTGGATTCCCTAATTCTGGATAAAGAGGCATGGGTGGCCTGGGTGCAAGTTTACCAACTTGAATCAGACAATTTTCAGATCTAATAGTGGTACTATAAGATGTAGGTAAAGTTGTACCTCCCATAGATTGTATCATCATGGTAATATCAAAATTTAAAGATTTTAAAAAGTAGAGAAAACACCTTCAGCTATTGGTCTCATGGTAAGCAGAATACAGTCCCATGTCCTTTAGAATCTTAAGTTGAAATCAACCATCTACTCATTTGGTGCTCTCTTAATTGTGATTAATTTCTCCAACAAGGATAAATTGTCTTCCTTTTCCCCAAATTGACCACAAAGGGCTATGCACAACTGATCCCAACTGTGGATTGATCCTACTCCTAGGATCATAAACCATTGTAGGGATTTACCTTTGAAAGAATAAGCCAATAATTTGATAGCCACATCCATTTCATTAACTTCAAATATAGCACAAACATTTACAATATCTTAAATGTGATCAATTGGAGTTGTATGGTTCTCCCTAGTGAAATATGGAATGTTCTTCAATGCTTTAACTGGGATTGGGTTTTTTACATTAAGAGCAAGTGGGGTGTTCCCTGTAAAATTGACACAAGGGTTTGGTGGACCTTGTGGTGGTTTTTTATGAGCCATTTTGATTGGTCTAAGATTTTTAGTTGATTGAATGAAAGGCCTACTAGGTGGAGGTGTTGATAGTGTTCTATTTGGTGGAGATGGAGACCTTTGAGCTCTTCTTCCCATTCTTTCTCTACCTAGAGATAGCTACAATTATTCAAAAACACCTTCCTCTCTAGTTCTTGACCTTGTTTGAATCCTTCTCATAAATTTTAAAAGATTGGGCTACTAAAACTAGTAATTCTACCTTTTTGAGGTTGCCAGATGTGTAGTTTCGAAGCTTCTTACTAGCTCCAATTTTACAACAAGTGCACACCAATCTTGTTGCAATTAAGATGAAGAATTCTTGTCCCACCAAGTGTGTCAGAACTATTATCACCAAATCACAACAACCTCTGATTTCTTAGCATGTGAGTGTGTTAAGGAAAACAATGTGACTGGGTAACATGGGTATTATCACCAAGTATGGGAATTGCTGCTTGAGATAGATCTCTAGAGAAGGTTAGTTCCTCTTCCTACTCCTAGTGAAAACTAACTCTAATGGAAGAAAACTACTGACTATCTCTATCCTATAAATTCCAAGGGACCAGGGAGAGAGATATACATTAAAATAACATAAATATAAAACTATAGAGGTGATGCACCAAAAGAAGAGTATGAGAATAACTATCAATGTGTGAAAATGGAAGAAAAACACAGGTTATAAAGGGTCATGATAGTTCTCCACAATCCAACAAAATCATTCAAAACAATATTTCAAACAAAAAAATGGATCCCTACAAGATCATAGAATAGACACCATATATTTGCAATAAGCTTTAAGAGGCAAGAAGAATGTAACAAACACAATTAAGGGAAAATACATCTACAACTTGCATCTATTGATTTATTAGTATAAAAAATTCAAAAAAATACAAATCAAGGGCCTGGATCACCATGTAAAGAGTCCCCTACAAAGGCATGTAGCATAATGGCTTCACAAAACAAAATGGGAAAAGTTTTTCTACTCAAATCATCCTCCTCTCCAATGAGAGAAATCCCTAATTTATTTTAAAATGATAGAGAGAGGGAGTTTTCTTTTAATCTTGGATTTTTCTTTCCACTTGCCTAAAAATTACCAAAAATGGTTGGAAAACATGATTTGTGACCTGAAAACACCTCCCCATACTGCCCCATAACTTGTAGTAGTGGGGAATGTTCATACATGCCCATTAATTGTACTTTCAACCACCATCTAGCTACCACAATAAACCAAGCTCATTTTCCATAAAATCCACCAATAAAACTTCATCAATTTCTTGGTTTCTTGAGCCCTGTTCAAAGGTCTTGGAATCATGATTCCAACAAGACCATTTTTTTTGAAAATCCATTAAGAAATTACCAAGATATGATTCTTAAGCTTCTGAGTGCTGATGACTATTTTTGGTGTTACCAGGCTTGTTTGCATTGTATGAGACTTGTGCAATTAATTCTTTGGGTAGAAATCATCATTCAAATATTTCATCATTTTTCTAATGTTTACATATTCTTTAAATGATCTAGGGTAATTTTAATGGTGGGTCCCTTTTATATTTCTTCACCTTTTAATTTACATGTTCAAGGGGGGTCAGCGTTTAAATGTATTATATACTACCAGCTCAGCTGAGCTGGCTACTTACCTAGCTCCCCAAGTTCCTCCATGCAAGTGTTGGGATAAATATTCACCTTCCATGTTAGTTATTTCATTTTTCAACGTCCCAGGATCCTACATTCTTTATGCGCCAAGTTGATGTTTTGTCCTTGCATGACCCACATTTCCTTGATCCTAAAATCCTGCTGACCCACTGAGCTCTTCCTTCTTCCACGCTGAGTTTCTCCTAAGCACGTCTCAGGTTCATGGGAGAATCTTATTTTGTAACACATTCGGCCCATTTTGACCCCACAATCCACTACTAAGTGGGCCAACTCACACGACGTCACCCCTTTTACACAACCATGTCAGGATTTCAGACCTGCGGAGAAATTTTGCAAATTTGTTATGCTAGTGCTTGTGCATGTTTCCTCCTGCGATCCTCTCAGGCTTTTGGGAACACTTTGCAATTTTTTCTTCATGTTCTCTTTGACATCGATGTTTGCCATGCCCGCCAAGTCCCTCACAATTTTTTAAGTGTTTGGCCACTTCACGCTTGGCCTAATAAAATCATCCCATTTGATCGTTCCATAACACTGAGTTGACCACAAGCGTAACTTGAGTCATATTAGCTTTGTGGGCTCCAAACCATGAATATGTGATGGCTTAGTTCTTCACATGCATAACTTTTCTTGATACACACTTTTCATAGTTAGCTTTGAGTTGTAGAGCTTGATCCCCCTTCTGATGGCTCGATGGTGGTAGAACAGTTCTGTCTCTATTGAGATAGCTCTGCCACACTGTATAATTAACTCGGTGGCTTCTATGAGAAATTTCCCCAATGCAACCTATCTCACTCCATTCCTTATAAGGAAGCTCATTCAGTAGATATATGGAGTGTCTCATCTTATGCAATGAAAAAGGGCTTGGTATAATTTGCATATCTCGGCTCGTGTACTAGTTTTCCACCATATGTTCAAATCGATTGAGCTCACCATCATGCAAAACTTTGACTGTCTAGTTGGGTTCGAGGAGCTTACCGTAACACTTCTCACATCCCTTCATTTTTTTTGGGCTTGATCAAGAGCTTTCTCTCCAAATTCTACAGGGACGACCTCCAATTGATGTCCCTTCAATTTGAATTCAATTCCTCTTTTAACTAACCATCTCGTCTGATGGAAAAATAGTTTGGCTTGCTCTATTTTCTTGATGGGGCTAAATCTATAACTCACCCCCACGACCTGTAGCTCAGTGATCTTTATACCCCCATATCATCTCGACCATGCATCTTTAAACAACTCGATCATAATAATTAATAACTCGACTGAACTCCATGCATTCCCACCCACAACACAAAATTGGATCAATCAAGAGGAATGAGAAACTCAGTCTTCTTTCAAAAAAATCGGTTGGCATGATTGGATCGATGAGTTAATCCCAGATCTGAAGGTTTCCTTATCCAAAAGCTACACCTCTCTCCAGATATTTAATGGAAATTTTTATATTTTCTAGGTAAACTTAAGGCTTTATGGAGATGTTGGGTGATTGCTAAGAAAAAAATACTAGAATTCATAATTTCTCCCGCAAATGAATCCATATCATGCAATCTTGTCTATTATTTGATTTCATAAGGGGATTGAAATGGGGATAACAGTAGTACAATGTGTGATCACAAGTTCACTTTTGGGTGATTGCCTCCAATTGATGTCCCTTCAATTTGAATTCAATTCCTCTTTTAACTAACCATCTCGTCTGATGGAAAAATAGTTTGGCTTGCTCTATTTTCTTGATGGGGCTAAATCTATAACTCACCCCCCACCGACCTGTAGCTCAGTGATCTTTATACCCCCATATCATCTCGACCATGCATCTTTAAACAACTCGATCATAATAATTAATAACTCGACTGAACTCCATGCATTCCCACCCACAACACAAAATTGGATCAATCAAGAGGAATGAGAAACTCAGTCTTCTTTCAAAAAAAATCGGTTGGCATGATTGGATCGATGAGTTAATCCTAGATCTGAAGGTTTCCTTATCCAAAAGCTACACCTCTCTCCAGATATTTAATGGAAATTTTTATATTTTCTAGGTAAACTAAGGCTTTATGGAGATGTTGGGTGATTGCCTAAGAAAAAATACTAGATTCATAATTTCTCCCGCAAATGAATCCATATCATGCAATCTTGTCTATTATTTGATTTCATAAGGGGATTGAAATGGGATAAACAGTAGTACAATGTGTGATCACAAGTTCACTTTTGGGTGATTGCCTCCAATTGATGTCCCTTCAATTTGAATTCAATTCCTCTTTTAACTAACCATCTCGTCTGATGGAAAAATAGTTTGGCTTGCTCTATTTTCTTGATGGGGCTAAATCTATAACTCACCCCCACGACCTGTAGCTCAGTGATCTTTATACCCCCATATCATCTCGACCATGCATCTTTAAACAACTCGATCATAATAATTAATAACTCGACTGAACTCCATGCATTCCCACCCACAACACAAAATTGGATCAATCAAGAGGAATGAGAAACTCAGTCTTCTTTCAAAAAAATCGGTTGGCATGATTGGATCGATGAGTTAATCCTAGATCTGAAGGTTTCCTTATCCAAAAGCTACACCTCTCTCCAGATATTTAATGGAAATTTTTATATTTTCTAGGTAAACTAAGGCTTTATGGAGATGTTGGGTGATTGCTAAGAAAAAATACTAGATTCATAATTTCTCCCGCAAATGAATCCATATCATGCAATCTTGTCTATTATTTGATTTCATAAGGGGATTGAAATGGGATAACAGTAGTACAATGTGTGATCACAAGTTCACTTTTGGGTGATTGCCTCCAATTGATGTCCCTTCAATTTGAATTCAATTCCTCTTTTAACTAACCATCTCGTCTGATGGAAAAATAGTTTGGCTTGCTCTATTTTCTTGATGGGGCTAAATCTATAACTCACCCCCACGACCTGTAGCTCAGTGATCTTTATACCCCCATATCATCTCGACCATGCATCTTTAAACAACTCGATCATAATAATTAATAACTCGACTGAACTCCATGCATTCCCACCCACAACACAAAATTGGATCAATCAAGAGGAATGAGAAACTCAGTCTTCTTTCAAAAAAATCGGTTGGCATGATTGGATCGATGAGTTAATCCTAGATCTGAAGGTTTCCTTATCCAAAAGCTACACCTCTCTCCAGATATTTAATGGAAATTTTTATATTTTCTAGGTAAACTAAGGCTTTATGGAGATGTTGGGTGATTGCTAAGAAAAAATACTAGATTCATAATTTCTCCCGCAAATGAATCCATATCATGCAATCTTGTCTATTATTTGATTTCATAAGGGGATTGAAATGGGATAACAGTAGTACAATGTGTGATCACAAGTTCACTTTTGGGTGATTGCTGAGGTCATTCAGACTCCCCATTCTACATATTTTTTATTATATTTGATGTGGTTTGTGGGAATGTGTAGGTAGTCATTTTTTTTGTAGGATACAGGTGTGAATGCCGACCTAACAGTTAAATCAGAGTGACAAAGAGTGAGAAATAATGAAGATATTCTAACCCAGAAAGGGATAGATCCTGAGCATTTTAACAGACACAGGAACACAGATCAGTCATTATCACCTAGGATACTCTTATCCTCTTGCAAGTGTTTCTGTCATGTACATTCCTAGGGTTTTAAACCCTCATCGATCCATTTTGATGTTGTTTCCATCCTGTTCTAATAAATACATAGTCCCGATCACTATCAAGTTGCATAAAATCAGCTAAGTCATCTTTCTCCTTTCATTTTCTTAGGGTTTTACATTTTTGAATGTTTAGTGCTTGTACATTATGGTACTTAATTACTTGAATACAATTTACTATAGTAAGTTACTCTAAAATAAGTTTTAATTCAAATTAGGTTAAATCATTTGCATCTATTATATATCCCCACCATCTGATCTCTTTGGTCATGTGTGTAAACATGTGTGGCACTGTAGTAACCCCTTATGTATAGAAAAACTACCTCATAACTCTATTTGGCTTGTAGTGCTCCATGATATAATCCCGAAAGTCCACTAGGTAACACTTTGTGTATGCATATGTCAATTCTACATAAGTCTATGTCTAGGCTTGTATGGCCAAGTGCATCCTCCATGTAATGTCCACATGCACTTTCTCAACAAAACTCATCCTATACATGAGAAACTCCCAGTAACCCTAACAACCCCTCCCTGAATAGATCCATCTAAATGCCTGGGGGTCATCATTCTCTAGTGTCTTAAAGGGGACAACTGGTTGGCTCAATACTATATGCTCTCAAGCCCACATTTGTAGAAGACTAATGTGGCCTATGTTATGTCCCTCTATGTAGATAACTAATTGTAAATCCTTGTATAAATGTTCCAAACCATGATACCCCAAGAAAAATAATTGGTCATACTCCATCATGTCTATTATGACACCCATGTAACTTGATGAAAATTAACGCCCACTCTTGTCATGCACCAAGATGTCACTAACAAACATGCCATCAATAGTAGGGGCATATCCTCAATCATATCTCATTTATATATCTCAGAAAACATTATGTTAGTCTATTGTCATCTAGGTAGGTCAGAATCTCTTGTATCTCTAAGCATCTCATACTCTATGGCCATAGTATCATAATACAAGGGAGCCCTGGTAATCAGTATTTGTAGTATCTAATGTACATTCTCTGGGTTCATGGTCATCTCTCCTATCAAGATCTATAAGGTACTCTTATCATAATACCATCTCTCTATCAATGTTGATAGTTTTGACATGTCTACTCAGAGTTTTGAAATTAGGGGAACATAAATGAGACCCAAGTCATCCAATGATGACCAATAATATGGGTACAAATGCTATAGTTCTCCTAGGGTGTGAGATCAATGCTCACAAAATTAAATTACGCTTAATCACTCCTTCAAAATGTAGAAAATCAAGTATAAGACTAAGTCCATTTTGATAAAAACTTCTAAAAATGTCAAAAAAGGATAATTATAACTCAAATTCATGAGGTCATTTATATGTAGCGCAAGGCCTCCATTCTCAGGTGAGGTCACTACTACATAAGGTGAGGACACTGATATTGAGCAATTTTTCTAATGTATAGTATAATGTTGTTAAATCACACGTCATTGCTACACATTGTAGTGAGGTCACTTATGGTGAGACCATTACAAGTCGTAGTGAAGTCACCAATCTAAGTGAAGTCGCTACAATTTTTTGTGAGGTCGCTAATCCTATGGCAAGGTCACCAAAAACTCAATAAATTTATTGTTATGTAGCGTGAAATCATTTTTATGTAGTGGGACATTACTGAAATTGACCTAGGCCTCGCACACCCTTGTTTGTAGGGCATTTAATGCATGTATAATTCAAAATGTGAAAAACCAATAAAAATAATGAGGCATCACCTACCTACTTCTCATGATAGTGTTTCTTTTGGTACTCCCAAACTCACTTGATGTGATGGAGAAACTATGGTGTCTTAATCACTACTCATCACAATCACACAATTCTCTTTTCTACTAGTAATGAGAGTGAAAATGACTTGTTTTCACCCCTCCCACCACTTATTTAGACCTCGTAGTGATGGTTTCAACCGCCCTGATGGCCTTCCGATCATCACAATGGGATTTTCATCCATCATGATCATTTTTCTCTCCTTTTAGAGGGTTAATCGCCCTCTTCTATCACCCCATCGATGCTCAAGGGGGCATTTTCCATCCTGCTAATTTTTCTCCTACCCATACAAAATAAAATTATCTAGTAATCTTTGAAATGGCGTTGCTTGTGTTACACCACATCAAATAAGGGAAAATGTTGACACCTATTTTCCACTGCAAAATTTTAATATTAAAATTGCACTTATTGTCTTCTTCCCGTCATTGTGATATAATTAATGAGTTTTTGCTAATTAGATATTATTCACCACCCTCTCGATTAATTAACAATATCTCATTAGTTAATTATTTCTTCATCGTGGATGCCAATTAACATTATTTCGTTAGTTAAAATCCCCTTTTAATTAATTAATTAATATTAATTAACCATTCACAATATTTTATTTAATTAATAAACCCTCTTATTAATTAAACCCCTCTCTCAAACCCCTCAAATTTTCTAATTTCCCTCTAAATCATCCCCAAGTGGCTTCTACAAGCTAAACATGGTCTATTAATTAATCCCAATTAATTAATTAGACCTTCCCTAACTCATATGGGTCATTAATCTATAATTAATCTCTTCTAAACATGTTTATCCACTCCTAATTCTATATCTCCTTTATCCCACATTTACTAGGATGTATGTCTCTCCAAGTTGGAAAGCTATATAAGCAACCTAGTACCTTCCTACCAATCTACACCTCTACAATATTTACAACTTCGTACTTATACTCAAGAAATAATTTCCATTACAGGAAGGCTTGCCAAATTGAGAAACCGGCTTACTTGCTAAAGTTAGTAAGAGAAGATTCAAACATAACCTTTAAGACATTTTGAGGAGATCTCTTCCCTTTAGTAACATCCTTGATCATATGTTGCTTGTGTTCAATGTATACGAAAATATCTACATATTGAAAGCATGTCCAAATCTGAATGGAGGTTTTGTATTCTTTATTTTTAATGTTTTGTGTAAGTTTTTAACTTCTTTTTATGCTTTATCTTGATGTATTTGATTAAATAATTAAGCTAGGATTTACTTAGTGTTAAATCCTTTATTAGATTAGCTTAGATTCTTAAGCATGCATACATGTAAATTATTAAAGAAAGGCTAACCCAGAGGGAGTAAAATACCCATCAAAGAATGTGAAACTAGAAGCAAAGGTGAAGGATATGTAGGTACAAAACCATAAAAATAGGTCAAGACCATATATAAATTCCTAATCAAATCATATGGCCTTGACTAGGGATGAGAAATATTAAAAATGGAGTTTGCATCCTATTAGTTGGGATTTGTCTATGAATTTTATGCCTTGAACTCTCATAATTTTTTGGCATGTTAGTGTTTGTGCCTAAGAAACCTAGACAAGATACCAGTGTTATAGAGTAAAATGTAAATTTGAGTTCTAATGAGTATATTAAGTTGGAAAATAAAGGTTACTTTTATCTTAGCAAGAGTGCATTGTCAAAACCAACAGTGTTATAGAGTAAAATTGTAAATTTGAGTGTCTACTTCCCCTCCCCCTTAAGTATAAAATGAAAATCACATGTTTAAAGGAAAAGATACCTAAGTGTGTAGAAACACTTTGTTCCTCTCAAAGTTTGTAATGCAGATTCATGTTGTTTTGGTGTCGGCATGCACTATGATGCAACTTGCAACATAGAGTATACTCAATGCCAAAGTAAAGAATCGAACTTTAAATCAAATGTAAAGTGTAACATGAAATATTTACATTTGCAAAAATGAAATAAAGAGATGTAAAACGTGGAAAGAATACACATGCTTATTTTATGAAGGGATATATTTCATGTTCTTTCCTTGTACTTGAAGGTTTTCCTTATTGAGCTTACTAAAGGATTAGGGGTGATTAGTCCCCAATTGTGCCAAAGATAACCAAAGTGTAAGGTGCATGTAACCCAACACAGAAGAGAGAAGAGAGAAGAAGAATGGAGTGTCAAAGCACCTCTCGAAGGAATAAGACCATGTATAAAATTCATTCAACAACTTTTATATCTTCCCTTTTAAATGTAAGAGGAAATAAAGGATAGCCTATGAAGATTTTAGTCGCTTAGATACCTTCCACAACCCTAGGACCACACCCTTATAGAAGGGAACTAGGCCCAATTTTGTAAATTAAGGAGACATAATAGAAAGGAGAATGAGTGCCCTCATGCCCTTCCCATGTGTTACAAAAATGACTAGAAACTTTAATGTACTAAAATGTAGATAAAGAAAGGATACACGTGACCCCAAGGTTCCTAAAATTAAAGTAAAAACTGAGTGTTGTGGTGAATAAGGAGTGAAGTAGTTCATGCCCCCTGTAATTGATTTGGACTGAGTGATGTGGATATGAAATTTTGCCAAAAATATGTACCTATAGGTGAAAATATGAAACTACTAAGAAAGTTGGTGTACCTTCCCCTCAACAAAATTGTGTGAATAGGTCATGACTATCCATACATTCCTAACCAATTTGTATGTTTTTGAAAATGTTCATAATTTTCTAGATTTGTGTGCTTGAAGTTGTATCTAAGTACTTATACCTTATTTGTACTTGTATATTATCCCAAAATTATACACATGTCTATTATATGTATAAAATATACCTAGAAAAATTCCCCTTCTTTTAATGGGTGTGCAAAAAACCATGTTCATAATTTTCTAGAGCTGTAAAAGAGTTAGGATGTTGTTTGAAGTAGTATCTAAGTACAAATCAAAATTATACCCTATTTGTACTTGTATATTATCCCAAAAACACGTGTCTATTATATGTATAAGTAAAATATACCTAGATAAATGCCCATTCTTTTAATGGGTGTGCAAAAAACCATGTTTAGCAGGTGGCTCAAAAGAATAGATGTGTGCACGTGCACTAGATGTATGAGAAGCTGTAAAAGAGTGTAGGATGTTGAAATGTGCCCACCTTGAAGATCGTGTGTACCTTCAAAGGGATTATTTATTGATGGTAGCAACCATGGAATGTAACAAGAGCAATAATATGAACAAATCAAAATAGTATAAACAATAACAACGATAATAATAATGCATGTATAAGAAAAAAAAAGTACATAAATAGTGAAGTCATAGTTAACCATATGTAAGTAGTGTCACACAAAAGGTGTAGAGCCAAAAAAAATGGGACACCTATAGATTCATAAGAAAATTAAGGCACATAGGCCACAATCAGTGGAGAAAATAAGTAGTAACACACATGACAAGCTTGTATAGAAATCAGGAGTGCAAAACATGATGAAATGATACATTAACTAGTATAGAAATAGATGTGTGAAGAAATAGGTGTCAATATTTCAAAAGACACATGTTTTTTTCTAGTTGGATCAGAAGATACCATGTATACAATATATGTAATCAATCATAATAAGAAATTAGAAAGGAACTATAATATAACAATAACATGTGTGTAGTGCATAATAAATGCCCCACAATGTATAGGAAGTTTGGGTAAGGGGTAACCAACATTTGTCATCATGTATCACTCTCTGTGTGTCTTGTATCGAGCTCAATATACCATATGAATGCATGTGTTTAAATATTAAAGATATATGTTATCTATTGAATAAAATTGATAAACAACATGTGTAATGGAAAGTACAAACAACTCAAGCGAAGTGTATATGTATTGTTTTTTTGTGTTTTTGTAAATATATGAATGTTTTTTGTATTTTTTCATGTTAATTTGTGTATAAGAAATAGGGGTAGCATCAACTCTACTGAGCGTTTTTGATAATATCATCAGTGTTAGGGTCAAACCTGACAAGCCCAAGATCCATTCATCTGGTGAAACTTCCTAAAAGCAAGAATCAATGAAAAATTTAGTCCGGTGGAAGTGATGTAGGGCCATAATGTATTCTTAATTAGTTTAGGGATGGCCTTATCTCTTCGTAACAATGATTCCATGGTGTCATATTAGGTTGCTAATTAGATAAATTTTCATTGTAAATAGTATCCATGTTGGTGAGTAGGGGAAAGTGATATTGGTGTTATGTTGATTGAGAGTACCAGATATGCGTCACAACCAATATTTTCCAAAATTTAATGGTGTAGGTTAGGGATCGATAGTGACATAAAACTTAGTGGTGTTAATGCACAGGAAAAAACTAATTAATAACATAATATAACCTTGGAAAGTAGCAGAAGGAATAGAAATAGATGCAATATCAGATAGCGCTAAACCAAAAGTATGAAAAAAACTCATTATTACAAATTTTGTTTCTTATATTTACGTTAAGTGGTGCATGATGTCAATATTGATTATGAATGTATACATCGCATGTGAAAGTGTTGAAGCATGATTTTGGACTTGATGTTGGTATATTGATAGAATTTGACTACTCTAGAGGTGATAATATTGCATGAGAAATAGTGATATGACATTGTCCCTAGAGATTATCGATTATGTTAATTAAGACTCGAAAATAATATGTATCATGTCTAAAAATATGATGATATCCACAAAAATTGTTGTTGGATAAGTGAAAAATATTTTTGATGGAGCGATGATGCTTAGAAGGAAAGGTAAGGACATTTGAATAAAGTAAGATAGAGAAAAGTTCTTTTGGTGTATGTATTATGATAGAAAGAACTAGTGGTATGGTATCCAATGTATTGACTACATGAGAGATTGTGATCACTAGTGGTGGCTCTAGTATCAGATATAATAGTTTTAAGCTGATAATGTCGGTGGAGACAAAGAGAGAATGGAATATATACTCATATTCATCAATTGGATTGAAATTGAGTTTACACAAGTTCTCATATGTAAGGTTAATGGATCAATACCACTATCAATAGAATCATCAATTGTATTAGGTTGTTGAATAACATCATAAAAAGGGTTAGGGGTAGCCGTCAGTTGTAGGATAGAAACAGAAGAGGAAGGAGGCACCAAGTTTCATGTATCTACAGGTGGCTCAATAGATGGAGATGTAAAAGAGACAGAGATATTACTAGTTTCACCAACATCATGTGTGTATAATTTGACCAGAGGAATTAGTTCTAAAAGATGAGTGACATAAGATATTTTTTTATTTGACATCTCATTTTGGAAACAATGGAAAGGCTCAAGATCAACAACTATAGTATGGTCATTTCCATTATGGAGGAATTTGATACAACAATGGAAAATAAATGGAAAAAATTACATATCATGAATTCAATTCAGGAATTAGCCAATTTTGGGATCACGAACTAAAAATAGACAATACCAATATTGAGTGGCATTCAAGAAACGTTCCTAATTTAGAAGAAAGTATGGAGATTTGAAGATGAAGGAATGTCTATTTTTGGAGAAAATTCACATGTAAGGGAAGATCAAATGTCACACATGGATCAAGTTAATAATAGGATTAAAATGGAATTTATTTATAGGGTTAATCTATTATTAGGAACACATACATGCTTTATGGTTTCTTTTGTATGTACGCATGGCTATTTGTGAACATGTAGTCTATTTTGAGAATGCATAGGTGATGAAGGGAAAGTCCCCACCCCTATGTGTGTATGTGTGTGTGATGTGGTTCATTGTAAAGATACAACCCATTCATATTATACATTTATGTTGCTCTAATTTTATAGCGTGCATGACTCTCAGGTGATTAATGTTATGTATTTATCCTCTTTTGTGTAATAATTATGTTATGAATGGATTAGTGTGGTTGAATTATGGTCATTGATGTGTATAAGTATGGAGATGTGTTCTTACAATTTATTTTAATAGTTATCTGATCTAGTATGATTCTTTATTGCATGTGTTTCCATTATGAGTCCATGGTATTATGTTTGTATGATCCATGCTTAGATATATGCTCAATATTGGTTATTATGGGAATGCATGCTAACATCTTGATATTCCTACACAAAGGAGGGACCTGATAGCTTTGTGTGCTTCAAGTGAGAATTCATATCTATATGAATGAAGTGTCAGTGCACCCAATGCCAAGGTGGTAAAACAAAGGCTACATTTTTATTTTATTGTCGAGACCTCTTTTCAAATGGTTTTTAAGGATGTTGCATGTAGATGGTATATCAGTTAACCTTAGAGAGTATTAAAAGTTGGGTTGAAGATGGGCAAGATTAGTTTGCACAAAGATATGGTTCTAGATTTGATTTTAATGCACATAAGTGGGTGGAAGATCATCTTTATCATGATATCTATGAGACATTTTTCAGACTTTTCCAATATATTTGTACGATTTGTTTTCATCATACGCATCAAAGAAAATATGGGGATACAGGACAAGGATTTGGATGTGGGAAAATTACCAAACCTTGTTCGATGCAGATGAAGCTTGGACTCGTGTTGTATATCTTTGGTGGGCTGGTGTGGTGCACATTTATAATTTAGAGTACATTATTTATACGTACTCATGTCCAAATGTTTTTGATCTTTAGTTTCTACGTGAACCTAGAGGATCTTATTTGCATGTTATTCCTTTGGAAATCAAGATCATGATGATGACATTGGATTTGGAGCAAATACACATGGCTAGCTAAACACCCACCATGCGTAGGGGCAAGAGTAGGTGTGGTGAAAGATGGAAACCTGGTGGCAGAAATATGAAGAGAGGAAAGATGGATCAAGTATAATGAAGCACGGGAGATGGAATTGGCAAGGAAGCGTGATGTTGAGGAGTCTATGTAGTTGTGGAGGATGATGGATCTTGAGGGATTTGAAGCTTCCATAGATTATTAGGATACAGAGCATCACGTAATCCCACACATAGGAAAGATTAGTATAGAATACCCTTTGACGTCAAATGAGAGCACATCAAAGGAAAGGTTGAGGACCATAGGCATGTATCTGATCCCACCTAGTGACCTAGCCCTTGTACATGGTGTTCTAAATCCATAATTAGTAATTGAGAGGCAAGCTAGTGTTAGTGAGCAAGTAGAAATGAGTATACATCATTTTTCAGTAGATTTTGAGGTGTACCATTCATCATCTATGACATCACAATATGCACCGTTCTTTAGGGGTTTAGTTAGAGGACCTTTTTTAGGAATGTCATCCATTTTAAACATTGGGAGTACTTCAGGGAGTAATACGAATTCGCAAACCATCAGATTTTAGTTTAGTATTACAATTGGAGTACAAGGAAGCACATCAACTAGTATGTTACATATAGCTCAAGGATCAAGAGGATTTATAGGATCGAGATTGAGTGTGTCATGTGGATAAGGAGAAGAAGGAGGAAATATAGGTAAAGGTTCTAGTTTTAGATCAAGAGGACAAGGTCCACATCTAAAAAATCCACCCAATCAACCCCTTCCGCCATTGCAACCAGTTCGGGTGTATTATGAAATGTCTCTCCACTTGACAGAGTATAGGGGTGTTGAAGATGAAACTAAGCATGTGCACAAGTGTCAACTGGTATGGCATGATAAAGGAATTATAGCTCTAGATCATAAGGAAAGTCGATTTGATACTTCTGTTCAAGGACGCTTACATAACTGGTAGTAAGTATGATCCCCATAAAAATATGGTTGATCATAATGTTTGGCACAAATGGGTACTAACGGATACAAGTTACTTCACCTGATGGACAGAATCTGTCATGCTTAAGGAATCAACTGATCAGTCATCCTTGACTTTCTCAAGGGCATTGTAACAAGGTTTGGCATTCCTCATAACCATTATTTCTGATTAATCCAAAATCCTTCCTTGGTACCAAAAATTTATCATTGGGCGACTAAGCCTTGGAATCTACTTTGAAAACCTCTTCCAACTATTGCTCAGTAAGGAAATGACTTGGCAGACATCAAAAAACAAGAACCTGATTAGAATCATGAAGCAGAATAATGAATGTCAATAAGAGACAGTGGCACACTAGGGTCTCACACGCGCTCTAGGTAGAAAATATCATGGTGAAGAAGGCAATAGGTACTTCACCATATAATCTTGTTTATAGAAAGGAATATTACTTCCTTTATCTCTTGATTTTCCTTCATTAGAGCTTTCCCAGTAGCTAGAATTTGAGGGCACAGATCAAAGAGAAATCAAAATGAAAAAGATGGTTGAACTTGAAGAACTTAGGAACTCCACCATGATCAAGTTAGAATAACATCAAAAATTAGCAAAGAAATGGTTTGACATAAAGGATAGGCTTCAAGCTTTCAAAATTGGTGACTTAGTCTTAAAATGGGATGCTAACAGAGCCAAACCAGGGCATCATTCAAATTTTTATACACTCTGGATTAGCCCATACATCATCAATTAGTGTAAAAATTCTAACTCTTTCAAGTTGTCTCATCTTGATGGAGGGCGCGTTATCAATCCCATTCAATGGGATTTATCTCAAACCCTTCCATTAATTCCTCTACATCATTATAGATTAAGGTAGTTTCAATTCCTTCAAGTGCGTTGTGTGCACATCATTTTATTTGTATATAATTATTTCTTCTCATGTACTCTTCTTTTTCTCCCAGGATGTCAGTTATCTTCCATTAGTTTCACCAGTTTTGTAGGGTTCAGGATGAAGTTCAGAAATGTTTCAAAATTGACCTCAAGGGAAGCTCTTCAAGTCATAGATCAAGTTTTTATATTTTTCAGACTTACTCCATTCCCAATGGATGCTTCAGGATACTGATCTCCTTCATCTAGTAGGAAGATGGCCTTGAAAGTCACCAATTTTTTATCCAAAATAATTCTCCTAGTTATTTTGATAACTTACATCTACATTCTGTCTCTAAGGTTCAAACATTCCAAGATGCACACCATTTGGTTAGGTGTTTGACATAGTTCCTTGGTTGCAGTTCCTTGCGCACTCTCCATTTACTTCATTGCCTTCCACCTTATTTTTACCCTTCCTCTATCTTCTTCCATTTCTCTTACACGTACTCCCTGTATATTCAACTTCCTTTCAGCAGTCCATACACCCCTCATGCATGCGTCATAGAACTTACTTCCCATGATTAGTAAGGTTCCTGGAATCCTTGTGCACCCACCTTCTTGTTATTTCACATTAAACCTATGATGATTTTTCCCTAATTTCCAAGCTCACCTCTTACAATCCTTCCTTCCATTTCCTCCATGTGCACTTTTACACGTTGCAACCCTTTGCTTCTAGTCTCGTGCCACCCTTCCCTCCACACATGTGTTCGTACGCCTTCTTCTGCACCAATTTCTATGCCACATGACAACCTGAAAAAATGAGTGTATCACATGCAACCTGTGAAAGCACACCAACATGGAGCCAAATCCTTGTGACCAACCAAGGCATGACATATGACAGAAAATGACAAGATAGTTGATGATGTGGGCTACACTCTAGATCATTCAAAGCTCAAATTTCAACAGGATTAGGTAGGTGAGAAGATGGAAAAAATCCCTCATGCCATTAATGTAGGATTTGATTGCTCCAACCACCAGATTTGATTCAGATCTCACCTCTTTCCTTCTCCTACACACTAAACAGACATGTGGGGAAGTGCATTTGACATATTTGCAAGTGGATTTTAGGAATTCATTGCATTGTTGTTGGTGGTTGATTTTTTCAAATATGATTTTCACTCCTTCTCCTCCTCTTCTCTATTTAATTCATCTATAAATGTAAGAGCATTTCTCATTGTAAAGGGTTGGATACTTTCAGTTCATATAGGCATTGGCTTACATTTTGAGTTGTAGACCTTTAGATCTGGTTCTATGCATGTGTGGATACGCTCCTCTTCTACCATTGTAATCAACTATGCATTTATAGAAGCAATAAAAGTTGTCTTTGTGGCTACTCTCTGGCCTAACTCATTTTATTGCATCTTCTTGCTTTTCTTTTCACGTTGGTAGCTTGTTGTGCATGCTCACGTCCCTTTTAGGTCCTCTTTTCATTACGTCCCATGAAAATGATTAGTATAGCTACATTCTGGTCTATATTACACGTATTTAGCCTTCCTTTTCCCATTTTACTTCATTTGGTTTCTCTTAGCGATGATTGCATTCATCCCAATTATTTCTGGTGTTATCACCTTCTTTAGTTTTAGTTTTCCTTTTCTACATATCCTTCTATCCCTGGTCCCTTGGCATTTTTAGCTTAGGATTTCCATTTTAGCATTAGGAAGTAGCAGTAGAAGTAGAAATAGGTAGAGGAATTGGCCTTCTCTGGAGGTCTATCTCAAGTGTGCAAGGTCCCATAACTTAGAGACAGTCCCATTGTTTCCTCAATGACTTTGTTCAACCTGATCTGAGATGGGTGCAAGTTTGAGCTCCAACAGTTTCTGGCATGCCTGGTGGGACCAACATTGAAAGCTTAAATTTCATCATTGCTAAGTTTTGGTGTGTGACTTAGTGATTTTAAGCCTTTGGAGAATGTTTTTCAACACATCTGGTGACTCCCAACACTCAAATCTATTGTTTTTTAGTAGTCCACATGCCTTTCTTATGAGAAGAGTGCATACCAGACAGAGCTCAATAACTTGAAGAGTTCATTTGAATACCTCCAAGTTATCTCTAAGAAGAACATGTAGCAAAGAACTACCCATGTGCACTTATCCATCTCTAGTGCACCGTGCACTTTCCAACTCCACCTCTCGGTAGACCTCCTGTGAAACCTACCATGGCTACTACTATACCACCTCTGAGGAACTTTTCCAACTTCACTAGTGGAAGTCCTCTTGTTCTAAATGCACAACATGATATGCCAACAACCGCTCTCAAGAATATTCCATACTTCACTAGTGAGAATCAAGTCACCCCTATTGAGCATATCCAAGATGTAGCCAATGTGTGCTCCATCTATTTGATCACACATGATGATGTAGTAGTTAGGTTTGTTCACAGAATTTTCTAAAAGAAAAAGTGCTTCAGTGGTATAGAAGCTTGAGACCTGCATCTATTGCCACTGGGATGAGCTTGGAATAACCCTTTACAACTATTTTGAGGATAAGTTAGATCACCTTTCTTTGGTGGAGACAAATGATAACAACAAAAAGAGTCGCCCAATGAGCAGATGACTGATTTTAATATCAAGTTTCAGAAGACTTGGGACAGAATCCCTCAAGTGGTAAGGCCTACAACCCAACATGCTTTCTTGTATTATCTAAGGGCTTTGAATAGTGACATCTTAGTCATGATTCAATCCATGGGGGGTAGAACCTTACCTGCTTCTTACAACATTGCAATAAGGGCATAAAATAGTCTTATTCAGGCATTAGGAAAGTTAGCTCCTAGACCACCACGCCCTTATTCCCATAAATGCCTCATGTGCTCCTAGCCTTCTATTTCCCCTATTCCTAAGCATAGCGCTCAACCTATTGCATCCACATCTTATTCTCATGTGTAGCAAAGGGAGGACAAAGAAATGAAATCCATGATTAGAAACTTGTCCAATAAAGTCATATCATTAGAAAATTAGTAGGCACAAGCCTTCAGAAATAGTTCTAATCAAGGATATAACCAAAACCATCAACCCTTTAGAAATCAATATGCAAATCAAAGATATGGGTAGAACCAAAAAAATGACAGATGACATGCTAACGTGCACATCTTCCTTGCAAGTGATTCCTCCTTGAGTAGCCTCTTCCAGCATGCCCAGTACAAGCCAAGCACTTGTCCCAGTACAAAAAAATATTGGAGCAGGAGTCAAAATGGTGCTTTCCTTACAATATGCCTCACAGTCAGAATCATTGTGCACCAATGTTACGCATGTGCACGCCAGCCTACATGATTCATGTTTCTTCTAACTGTGAACCTTCCACAAGCATAGCAAGTAAGCCTAAGTAATAAAGAAAAAATAGAAGTTCTCCTCCTAAGGCCAACCTTATGTTTTTTGGCTCTGAATATTTATGTGCAATCAATCAAGCGTACAGATGACACAAATAGACTGCACACGTAGGTTGCTGACAACACAAGGTACAAGAAAAGAATGCTTGAGTCAGGTGCATGCAACCTTCATCTCCTGTCACACAGGTCGATCCTCAAAATCAAAATGGATACAACTAAGGCATCCAATAGTAATATGCACAAGTTCTTGCACATGAGGTTCAACGCAATGTCCCAACATAGGTAGCATCATGTGCCCCTCCTTTGGTAGGTCAAGCCTCTCATCACTACTTGAACAATCAATAAAATATTTTTTGTGCCCCAAATGACACAAATCAATGGGCCTTCCATTCAGCATTTTGGACCAGATGAAGAAAAAAATGTGAATGTCACAATGTGGGATGCCCTGGCCATTCCATCTTAGCACTGACCTATTGCATGAAGCTCTAGTGTAGAACCCACGTGTTGATCTAGTTGTCTAAAAACCACGTGCTACTATCAATATCTATCAAGCAGAGGAGAATCAAGTAAGTAAGGTTTTCAAAACCCCACCCTTTTATACTATCCTTGATCATTGGTAAACACCTTGTGCATAATTTTATGATTGACTCAGGCACTAGTACTTCTGTCATGCCTAAGCAAAATTGTTGATGTCCTAGGTCTTAAGTACAACACTTTGTCCAAAGGAGTCTTGAAACTTGATGGATAAATTTTCACCACTTTAGGAGTCATAAAGGATCCTTATTTAACCCTCCATGCATGTATAAAGCCTCACAATAATTCAAGATGTTGTTAATCATTGACCTATCACCTTTTTTTCCTTGTGTCTCTCAAGAGATTTCACTGCTAAAGTGGGTAGTTACTTTTCTTCTTATTGGTCTCGTATGTTACTCAAGACAAGGTATGGTACTTAGTTTACCATAAAATTTGAGCCAATATTTTCCTATCATGTTGATTCACATGACCCATCCCCTCTCCAACATAATTTCTTAATCCAAGAATTCCATAAACAAGTTTCTAAAGAGCAACCTATTCTTCCCCATCCTATACGGGACTTAGTGTTAGATGAGTGGGAAAGAAGGGAATCATAAGTTTGAGCCATATACTAAAGAGATTGAATCCTTTGAAACTAGGCTTGGTACTTACTACATCCTTGAAGAAGAAGTTGTGCTTCTGTGCGCACTCAAACCAAATAAAGAAAATACTGGTCTATGGATGTTATACTTTGATGGATCCTGAAGAAGAAATGGTGAGGGTATAGGTGTTATCATTTACCCCCAAGGAAGAGAGGTTCTTCTTCGCACATAGTTTTTCATTTGCATCCTCCAATAATGTAGTATAATATGAAGCATTAGTGCATGATCTCATTATTACTAAAAGACACAAATTAAGGCAATGCAGATCTTTGGGGAAACATAATTGGTCATCTTTCAGGTTAAGAAACAAGTGCGCTACAAAGAATAAGCTCCTCAGATATTATAAGAATAGATTTTGGGACCTCCTTGAGAGCTTTAATGCTCTAAATCTATAGGTGGTGCCAAGGAAAATGAACAAAGAAGTTTATTAGATGGTCGTGCTTAGCTCACAGTTATCACCCGCTGAGGATTTTGTTAAAGGAAACACACAATGTGTCAAAATGGTGATCAGGGAATCTATCCCAAACAACAATAACATCTAGAAAATGTTTAATAGTGACATGTAAATTATCTAGTTCATTCAAAATAAAGTTAAATTCTCTTCAAACATGTAAGTTGACTTGCATGATAGCTACAGTGACCAAGTGATTAAACTTAATATAAACAAGTTGCCTAAAGGGTTTTTCACCTTAGAGAAAATTTTTAGCCATGATTATGAGTTCAAGGGTGAAGAAAATTATATGCGTACAATGAAAAAAGACTGATCCCCAGTCACTATTGTGCGTGGTAAGGAGTTATTGTTGAATAAAGATTGTGTGTACAATGAAAAGTAGACCTCCATTTCTCTATGTCATAAATATAGTGATATCTTCCCTTGGGAGTATGAAGACCTCAAAGGATTTGATCCAAGTGTTTCTCAACACTCCATTGATCTTAATCCTAGTATCAATCCCATCAGAAAAAAATATATACATGTTAATCAAAGGATAGAGTCCCTCACGAGAAAAGAGATATCTAAACTCATTGAAGTGAAGATAATATTTCAGATCAAATACTCTACTTGGGTCATGAATCTCGTTCCAGTGTGCAGGAAGAATGATGAAATATGACTCTGCATTGATTTCAGAGATTTTAATAAGGCATCTTTGAAGAATCATTATCCTTTACCTTCTATGGAGAAAATTTTACAGACTGTATTTGGCACATAGATATTTTCCATGTTGGATGAGTATTCTGGCTTCAATAAAATCTTGTTCAAGGAAGAGGATCAGTTCAAAAAAACCTTCATAATCAAGTGGGGGACATATGCATATAAAAATATTCCCTTTTTGTCTATAAAACATAGGTGTAACATTTCAGCATGCCATGGAAATTGCCTTCAAAGGTTATATTAATGATTTCATCTTCATTTACCTAGAAGACATAATTATCTTATTAAAGCAAAGCACATATCATATGGAACATCTTGAGAAAGTCTTTGAGAGATGAAAAAAATTAGGGCATCTCTTAACTCCAAGAAGTAAAATTTTGTTGCGGCACAAGATAATCTTCTAGGCCATGTGTTCTTGAAGGATGGAATCACTATTGATCCTGAGCGTGTTTAATCCATCCTTGTTCTCTCCTTTCTGTCACACAAGAAATCCTTGTAGTATTTCCTCAGAAAAATCAACTTTATTAGGCATTTTATCCCTAACTTCATAGGAATGGTAAGACCCATCACTCTCATGCTTAATAAGAACACGGTATTCGGATGGATAACAAAAGGAAAAGAGAGATTCAACAAGATCAAGCAAGAAATTTCTTGTGCGCCAACACTCATAAATTTGGATTACTTAAAGGATTTCATCCTTTATGCTTATGGATCTGATGGGAGTGTTGTTGTGGTCTTGAAACAAGAAAATGAATAAGGAGTTGAGTAGCTAGTGGCATTCTTCAATCAAACATTGAAAGATTACGAACTGAAATACAATCACACAAAAAATAGGCCTACGCCATCATGCACGCCCTCAAAAAGTTCAAAAGTATGCTCACCATAAATCATATCAGGGTGCTAGTTTCACACTCAGGAGTGAGAGAATTCATCATGGGGGTATAAATTAGTGAGAAAAGAGGAAGGTGGGTGACCAAAATCATGGAGTATGATGTGACTATCAAATCCACTAAGTTAGTTAGAGGTAGGGAACTCTCCAAATAGTTTACTGAGGACGTGCAGAATGAACCTGAGACTTCATTGTTTCTGGATGAAGATTTCTCGCATGCAGAACCTGAACAAAGTGTAGATCCTAGTGTGTATAGCTAAATGAAGTACATGATCACATTCCTTTCCTCTGGTGCATATCCTCCAGGTTTAAACAAAGTAAAGAGGCAACATATGAGGATGTAATTTATTCCATATACATTGTTTGATTATAATGCTAAGGTGTATTCATGGCGCGTAAACTAACAAAGTGTTAGCAAACTTTCATGATGGATTATCTGGTGGACACTTCTCTGCCAAGGCAAAAATAATGAATATCATCAAGGTAGGATACTTCTGGTCTACCCTATTCACAGACACACACAAGTGGGTCATGAAATGTACAGAATGCACTTTATTCGCAAGAAACAATAAATTGGCAGTGTTTCCCATCTGACCAATCCAATCGGATCATCCTTTCATGCAATGGGGTATGGAATTCATAGGCATGATCAATCCTCCTTAGAGCACTGGGCACAAATGGGTGTTGACGACTACAGATTACTTCACCAAATGGACAGAAGTTGTCATGATCAAGGAATCAACTGATTCATTCATCCTTGAATTTATCGAGGGCATTGTAAAAAGGTTTGGCATTCCACAAACCATTATTTATGATAATGTAAAATCCTTCCTTGGTCCCAAAATTTCTGATTGGGTGCTAAGCCTTGGTATCTACTTGAAAACCTCTTCTAAATATTACCCATAAAGCAATGGCTTTATAGAGTCAACAAAGAAGAACCTGATCAGAATCATGAAGCATACAATTAATTTCAACCAAAGACAGTGGCACACTAAGGTCTCATGTGCACTCTAGGTAGAAAAAATCATGGTGAATAAGGAAATAGGTACTTCACCATATAAGTTGATTTATGGAAAGGAATTTTGAATTCATTTATCTCTTGAGTTTCCTTCATTAAAGCTTACCCAACAACTAGAATTTGAGGGCATATATTAGAGAGAATTCAGAATTACAGAGCTGGTTGAACTTGAAGAACTAAGGAACTCCACCATGATCAAGCTAGAACAACATTAGAAATTAACAAAGAAATGGTTTGATAGAAAAGATAGGCCTCAAGCTTTCAAAATTGGTGACGTAGTCCTAAAATAGGATGTTGACAGAGCCAAACCATGGCATCATTCAAAGTTTGATGCAATTTGGAGTGGCCCATACATCATCAATTCATGTAAAAAGGCTAACTCTTTTGAGTTGTCTCATCTTCATGGAAGTGCGTTATCAATCCTAGTCATTGGTATTCATCTCAAACCCTTCCATTAAGTCCTTTGCATCATTTTATGTTGTAGGGTAGTTTCAATTCCTTCAAGTGCATTGCACGCACACTGTTTTGTTTGTATATAATTATTTTATTCTTGTGTGCTCTTTGCATATGCTCTTCTTTTTCTCCTAGGATGTCAGTTATCTTCTAGTAGTTTCATCATTTTTGCAGGGTTTAGGACAAGGTTCAGAAATGTTTCAAAGTGACCTAAGGGACAGTTCTTGAAGTCACAAAATTAGGTTTTCATATTTTTTAGACTGACTCCATACCCAATGGATGCTCTAGGTTACTGATCTTCTTCATATAGTAGGAAGATGGCCCAGAAAGTCACCAAATTGTTTTCCAAAATAACTCTCCTAGTTATCTTGACAGCTTAGATCCACATTTTGGCTTTAGGGTTCAAACATTCCAGGATGTGCACCCTTTGGTTGCTTGCTTGACATAGTTCCTTGGCTGTAGTTCCTCGTGTTCTCTCTTGAACTCTCTATTTAATTTACACTTTCCACCTTCTTTTTCCCCTTCCTACATCTTCTTCCATTTCTATTACATGCACTCCCTATGCATTCACCTTCCTTTCAGCAGTTCATACACCCCTCGCAAGCACCATGAACTTACTTCCTGTGATATTACGGTTCCTGGCATCCTTATGCACCACCTTCTTGCTGGCATGCATTACCTATGATGATCATTCCATCCTCCATGCTCACCTCCTGCAAGCCTTCTTTCCATTTCCTCTATGCACACTACCTTTTATGAGCCAACTCTTTACTTCTTCTCCCATGATCCTTCCCTCCACACGTACTTTTGTTCCTTCTTCTACACTAATCTCTATGCTACATAACAAATTGATAGAATGAATGTATCACACACAACCTGTCAAAGAAAGCCAACATGGCACAAAATCCTTATAACCAACCAAGGCATGACATGTGGCAAAAAATGACAAGATAGCTAATGACATGGGTTGCACTCCAGATCATTCAAATTCAAATTTTGGTGGGATTAGGTAGGTGAGAAGCATAGAAATTTCCATCATGCCATTAATGTAGGATCTAATTACTCCAACCACTAGATTTGATTTAGATCTCACCTCCTTCCTTCTCATACAAACCAAAAATTCGTGGTGAAGTAAATTTGATAGATTTGTAGGTGGATTTGTAGGCATTCATTGCTTTTTGTTGGTGGTTGAGTTTTCAAATATGATTTTCCCTCCTTCTCCTCCTCTTCTCTATTTGATTCATCTATAAATGTAAGATATATGTTCATTGTAAAATGCTGGATACTTTCATTTCATATAGGTATTGCCTTGCATTTTGATTTGCATACCTTTAGATCTAGTTCTCTACATTTGGATACTCACCTCTTCTACCATTGTAATCGATTGTACATTTCTGGAAGCAATAAAAGGTTTCTTGTGGCCACTCTCTACCCTAACTCATGTTATTGCATCTTATTTATTTTATTTTCACATTGGTAGCTTGTTGTGTGTGCTCATGATCCTTTCAGGTCCTCTTTTCATTGTGTCCCTTGAAAATGACTGTATAGTAGTGTTTTGGTCTATGTTATGTCTATTTAGCCTTCCTCTGTGCCTTTTCCCCTCATTTTCACTCAAATTTGATCGCATTCATCCCCCTTATTTTTGGTGTTATCACATTATTTAGTTTTAGTCTTCCCTTTTTGGATATTTTTCTATGCCTGGTTCCTTTGCATATTTAGCTAAGGATTCCATTTTAGCATTAGAATTAGAAGTAGCAATAGAAATAGATAGAGGAACCAGCCTTATCTGAAGGTTTGTCTCAAGCACGCAAAGTCCTACAACTTGGAGATAGTCCCATTATTACCTCAATGACTCAATTTAACCTTATATGAGACGGGTGTAATTTTAAGCTCTAACATATGCCTTTGATAGATATAAAGGTTGTTTCTTATGTTAAGCCCTTGAGTGAAGAGGACTTGAATAGGATATATGTGCGCATAGTTAGAGACCCTGAGGTACTTGATCCATATAAGGAAGGAGTCATATAATGGGATGATGCTCATTTAATTATTGACACTATGAGTATTTCTCATGACAACTAGGCACATGGTGTGTATGAGATGGTTGAGTGAGAGATGAAGAATATAGTTACTCACATGATCAGGAAACGCATGGTTAGGTGCTTGGGAAACATACATGTACCAAGGTATACTGGTGAAAGAAATCCTAACACATTTCTGCGTGCCATGAAAACTTAGTAGTTGAACAAAGGAGATAGAAGAAACATCTTGGTCTATAATTTACATGGGACAATAGTGCATTGGTGGGATACACATAGAGATAACCTCTTAGAATGGTGAGAAGTAATAATTACATTTTCTACTAGGTTTCTAAGTAAAAATGTACCTACTCAGATATGTGAATTTCATTTGAAGTCACCTACCTTACATCACGTTTAGAGTTATAAGAGACTTTATACACAGGGATATGAGGCCTTACCACCATCACTATGTGTACATAAGTATTACTCCACATTACATAGATGCACATACACATGGTATGTATAAACAAAATTGAAAAAGGGAGACAGAAAATTAGTATGAGATGACTGCATGTATGATTCACATGTTTGATTATTTTTCTACTAAGCCTCCAAATCATAAAGCACTACAAATTATGAAGTGCCTTACTATGGGAGATATTGCGAAGGTTGAAGAACTCATGCTAAAGCTTCTAAGTGGGCTTGATTTAGAAGTGTGCCTAGATGATGAATAAATAGATGAAGTGCATCTTGGTCATGCCTGGAAGGTTAAATAAAATGGTAAATGGGTGTACATGATTAATGATAAGTAAGTTTAAAATATATATTTTAGCCACACTAAAGGTGTACATGAGGTTATGGATATTACAGATGAGAAGGTGTGCGCGTATCATGAGCCTATGAAGATAAATAAGGTTAATATTGTAACGGAAGATGCATTAAAAAAAAGCAATTATTGGTGATTATTGGTCTGATCAGGAAGTGACAAAGATTATTGAGATTCTATGAAAATTCCATAGTTTTCTCCCACGGGACTATCATGAGTTGAAGGAAGTTCATCCCTGTTTGGAAGAAATGAAGATCAGGTAAAAATAAGGTGTGATCTCAGTTAGGAAGAGGACTTATCGGATGAATCCTAACATTCACTTGAAGGTCAAGGAAGAAATTGATAAAATGCTAAAGCCTGGGATTGTTGAGCCCATTGAGGAATCTGAATGGGTTAACCCAATGGTCATAAGTATTAAGAAGGATGGGAGGATAAGGATTTGTGTTGACTATAGAGAACTCAATGTTGTTTTTGCAATTGACCCCTTTCTTACCCCATTCATAGAGGAGATTCTAGAAGGAGTTTTAGGGTGTAAAATGTATTCATTTATAGATGGGATTTCAAGTTATCACTAGGTGCACATCGCAAAGGAAGATCAAGAGAAGATAATTTTTTCCACTGAATGGGGAAGTTTTTCATATACAGTCATGCCTGTTGAATTGAAAAATACGTTGGTAGTGTTCTTGCACATTATTGTACAATTTTTTCAATATTTTATTCATGAATTATCGTAGGTGTGTTTGGCTAATTGGAATGTGTATGGGATGATAAAATATCATTGTGATAAATTGAGACTCGTGTTTGAGAGGTGCAAACAATTGAGCATCTCTCTTAACGTCAAGAAGTGTATTTTTTGCCACACACTTTGGGACTTTATTGGGGCACATCATATGTAATGAAGGATAGCTGGTGGATCCATCCAAGGTTTTAGTTATCTTAGGCTTATAGGAACCTACCAACCAAAGTGAGGTGTGCAGATTCTTGGGACATACAAGTTATAACATGAAGTTCATTCAAGGTTATGCTAAGATTTCTGCACCCTTGGAAGAACTATTGAAGGCTAAAGAAAAGTTTAATTGGGGTGAGTCGCAATAGAAAAAAATTGAGACATTGAAAGAGAGACTTACTGCAGCACCCATTTTTTGATTCCATTCTTGGAAAAATAATTTTCATGTACATGTTGATGCCTCTGGCACATCCATTAGCATAGTGTTGGCACAACCTTGAGAAGGTATTATGGTTCACCCTAATTTTTTTGTAAGCAAGAATTTGACCCCTACATATCGGAATTATACAACTACTAAGTGTGAGGCCTTGTCTGTGATCTACACATTGTACAAGTTTAGAAAGTACTTTTTGACAACATTTATTTTCATTAAGTATCATATGGCACTTAAGTATTTAGTCAGATGGATATTTATGTTTTAGGAGTTTGATTTTACACTGGTTTTCAATACTAGTAAGATAAATTCAGGGCCAGATCATTTTTCAAGAATCAATTCTGACAAGGACGTGCATATCCTTGAGGACAAAATGTTGGATGCAAAAAAAATTAGATTAAATCATGCACTCACAGATTTAGAGGATATAGCAGTGTTCTTACACACTGGCATGGTGCCTAAAGGAATGAAGACATTAGAGAAAAAACATCTTGTTATATGCACAACACCTTATCAATTAATTGGTGGAGATTTGTACAAGTTAGGACATGATGAGGTCTTGTGCCCTTGTCTACTAGAACATGAGTGCGAAGCCATTATGGAAGTGGCCCATGGCATAATTTCAAGTGGACACTACGTTGGTGATGCTAGAACATGCAAGATTCTTATGGCTGGACTTTGGTGGGAAATTTTGTATAGTGAAACTAAGCAATATGTCAAGTCATGTGACCATTTTTAGTTCCTTAGGAATCCTGGGCATAGAGATGAGATGCCTTTAAGGTTGATTATAAGCACAAATCCTTTTGAGAAGTGGTATATTGACTTTTTAGGTCATATTTCACCACCCTGCATGTAGGAATTTCACGCGTTACATTATTACTTACATAGATTACCTAACAAGGTAGGAAAAAGTACCAACTACAAAGGATTGCACATCAGCTGTAGATCAAGAATTTTTGTGCTTGTTACCTATCCAAGTTAATGTACCAAACTAAACACAAAAACCCTGAAAAACTCAAATGAAATCGATACCTGATAGATAAGACAAGATCCAAAGATGTAGATGGAAAAGAAAGCCGATGTAGAAAATACGGGCACACACGAGCAATCCTGCAAGGTAGATTTGAGAAACCTGCAAGACACAGATACTTGGCAGAAAAAGACAACGTTAAAAGATATTTGGGTGGACTACCCAAAAAGTGGGTCCGAGAAGCGATAAGCTCCCTCGGTGAATGTCAGTCCACATTTTCAATTAAAGGAAGAAGCATACATGATAAAAGAATGTAAATAAATGTCTATATTTTCTGATTAAAAGTGACAGACAGAATGTAAACAACATACATAAAGCAACAGAAAATAGGAAACTGTGAAAACAATGCTAGATTTGTGTTACCTGAATTCTTTTACCTATCTGCAGGCCGATCGACATCGATTAGGAAAATCGGTGTTGACTAAGATAGGTCGGCGTTGACTAGGGAAAATCGGTGTTGACTGGGATCGATCGACGTCGACTAGGGGAAAATTATAGGAATATTGAGAAACAGACAATGAAAGCTAGATTGTCAATGTCTGTTGGATCTACAGAAGCCTTAGGGATGCTGACAAAGCTCCACCTTCACTAGATGTAGGAACAGAGTCACCAAGAGATCAATGGAGGCTCACGATGTCGATGTGGTAGGAGAAGAGTAGTGGTTTTCCTCTCAGGGATTGATTTGGATATAATTAGATTTCTCTTGATATATAATTCTCATGCTTGATGCTTAAAACTCTCTGTCATTCTTTCTGTCTAACTAGAACTGAATTCTAGCCCTGTATTTGTAATTGGCACTGACCAGTGTATAGTCAGCGCCGTTCTGAAAAATTGGTGTCAACTGAGTACCAGTCAGTGCCAATTAGGGAATCAACTCCCAAAATGGCTAAAAAGGACCTTTTTGGAAAGATGCAAGTGATCCCTCTAACTCAAATATGGGAAATATCCCATTGCACGGTTTGGGGGGAGGAGAAATAGGGGGGATAGATGGATAGAATTGATATGGGAGGTTAGAAATTTATATGGGGTAGATAAGCGATTAAGATACATGTAAAAAGTGTAATTAAATAGTTAATATTTAATTATCCATGGGTAAAACATAATGGGGTGAAATAAACTTAGGATAGATGTTTAAATCAAATATTTAAATAATACCCTAAGGGAGAAGTGGTCATATAAACGTGCCCCAGGTTACCCAAGAAGGTAAATGAACATGGGGGACACTAAATTAGGTAACCAATTTTAGGTGTCTACATTTTTCCCCTTTTTGTCAAGTAACTTACGATAAGCAAAGTTGCAAGACAAAAACAAGGAGTTGGAAGAAAGGAAGAAAAAGTGATGATGTGATCCCCCTCAAACTAGGGATGGGATGGGTCCCGAAAGAACAACCGATCCCAAGTTTGAAAAAGTTAGATGAAAATGTAGGATTTCCCAGCTAGATGCGTGGAGTAGATCTGATCATTGATGACACACAAAAATAATAAAAAAGGAAGTAACCTAAGGAACTCACATTGGTAGGGCAGATTAGACGGTCTTCGCATGAGATGACGTTAATACCTATAGACCCATGAGTGTAAAGAGGGCTGTAAATTAGTAGCACCTAAAGAATGACACGTTGGTAGGGATAACCAAATGGTCTGTGAAGCAGACGAAGTTAGTGCCTATAGACCCGTTATCTTTAAGCTAACACAAATGTGAGTGCCCCATGTACAGGGAACAGACTCGAAATGGGTGATAATATCAAAAGTATGTGCCAAAAGGCAATACTCAGGTCATAATAATGACTAGATAAATAAGCCAAGCATCAACACTATGGCAAAAAGATTAGGAGATGGAAGAAAGTGATGTGGAGAAGAAAAATTGCAACCAATCGGCAATGATGGGCCTAAATCGGCATCGACTAAACAAATTGGCACCAACCATAAAAATCGGTGCCAACTGTACCAAACACATATAAATATGAGAAAGGAAAACGTGAACGATTTATTTACACCGCTACGATTGATTTAGAGAGAGTCGAACATTGATTTTGAGCAACATGGAAGCCTCTGGGAGCAGTCAGAAGAAGAAGAGGACAAGACCTAGGGTAAGTGAATCTACCTAAACTTTCTATATAGTTTTATCATGAAATAGCATATTAGGATGCTAGTTTTTAGGAAAACAAAACTAGATAAATGAGAGGCCAGAGTATTTTGGGCATTTGACCTTTCAATCGGCATCGATTGGAAAAATCGACGCTGATTGAATTCAATTGGCGTTAATTGGTTTCAATCGACATTGAATAAATTAGATCGATGTCGATCTAACTCAATTGACGCCGATTGGATTGTTTAGACTTAAGAAAGTGATAGAATGTATTTTTTGATGTTTGGATTTGGATAAATAAGTAGCTAACACCATCCATGATGTCATGTGATGCAGGCACGAGAGGCTTTACATATGCGGGATGTTATTCCTAAGCTTCTAGAGACCATTCTCCCTGATGTGACTGACGAAGATTGGCATCACCTAGAGCTAGCTAGGCTCAGGGGCTTTCGATACTATGAATGGGTGCCTCGAGATGTAGAGTTGATGTGAGCACTGGTATGGCGATGGGATAGTAGGACATGCACTTTCTAGTTTAGGACGGGTGAGATGACCATCACCCATGAGGATATATATAGGATCTTGAGGCTGCCAATCACCAGGGACCCGATTGAGATTGCTCCACGAGAGTAGCAGTAGAGGGCCCTAAGATGATTGTATAGAGATAGGGCAGATGATTCAGAGATAGTGTCTAGGGTGGTGATGATAGCCTCACATTATGGATAGGATGATGCCAGGAGCAGATGGATAGCGCTGATTCAGATGGCAATCTCTTATTTTTCTCTGCCAGATTCAGGAGGTGGGAAATTTCCATTGTTGTTACTAGACTGTGTTTGTGACATCCTACAGTTCAGACAGGTGTTTTCATTTTCTGATGCCCTGATAGCTTAGATATACTATGAGTTATGGATGTACACCACTGGTAGGCGGACAGGTATTGATGTTAGCTTTGTGCTCCATTGCTGGGCATATGAGCACATAGTAGTGATTAGGCCATTTGGGCTTCCATGGATGTTAGCAACAGAGGGGGCCCTTGATTATGGATTCTGGTGATGGCAGGCTGACATGGCCCCGAGAGATACAGGGAGATCTACAGAGTGGTATGCTGAGCACTTCAGGATGCTGACACCAGAGCAGGTCATTTAGAGACCATATCGGGTCTACCCAACATGGGCCGGTCAGGAGGCTCACCTAGTGGAGCTGAGATAGAGCAGGGTGGTTAGGGGCCATAGGCCAGATATGTGGGATCACATCCCATTTATATGGGTACTGAGGAAGTTCAGCTTAGTACAGACAGTCCCAACCACCTACAGGCCATACAGGCGGGATAGCAGAGAGACCGATATGCCAATTTTCATCCTAGAAGATCCATTGAGGGAGGCCCCACCTTCCATAGATAGTGATGATGATGCAAGAGTAGATGGTGGCTATGTGGCATGGTATTCTACAAAGCTACCATGACACCTTCCAGCATCCATATATGCAGACAAGGAGGACATAGCTGCAGTGCTGGAGAGGCTGGAGGGAGAGCATGCTACCCTTACACAGACACACCAGGATGCCCTCGAGGAGATTATAGCTCTGATGGAGGAGAGGAATGCACTGATACTAGAGAGAGACACAACATGTTAGGAGCGAGATATAGCGATCCAGCAGAGGTATCATTACCATCGGCACAAAGAGGCCCCCAGGGCCAAATACGGTGATACAGGCACTACTTCAGAGTCTTTGTCACAAGGTGTGACATCAACAGGGCCAACACTAGCAGCACCACCACCACCATTACGAGCACCTAGTACGGTGAGTCTGAGCACTTATTAGTCTCTCCTCACCGAGGTGAGATACTATGAGGATGCCCTGGCATATCATGCCCCTGATGTGCCTCGTTACGGTGCAAGGAGGAGATCAGCGACAGCCACAGCTAGTGGTGCATCAGAGGGAGGGAACACCAGGAGATATCGAGGTGGTGGCAATCCCCCAGTAGAAGGTGCTTCTAGCTCAATAGGCAGTGGCCAGGAGAGATAGCCTGGACTAGAGGAGGGTGGAGGAGATAGTGTCTTCCACCTATCGGATTTTACAATATAGATATGTTATTTTTTGTATCGATATATTGATGTAGCCTCAATTTGAAGGCATTTTTGATGTATGATATAGATGGCTTGATTGAAATCCATCCATTCTTTGTTGTACAGACACTCATGTATATATATATATATATATATATATATATATATATATATATATATATATATATATATATGTTCATCATTTTCTATGTTATGTGATTGTACTCATGCATTTAATTTTGATAGATATGGATAGATGTAGCGTAATTGTGATGGACATAGACATATGATGATAGAGGATAGATAGATGTGATTTGATGGACATAGACATAGAGGATAGATAGATGTGATGTGATTTGATGTGATTGATATGTTTAAGATGTTAATTTAATTTTGATGAAATAGATATAGATAGATTCACATGTGCTTGCAATACATTCTTTGATACGTATTTGTACAAAGTAGATAAGATGAGTATAGATAGATGATAGATTTTGACTAAATTAACATGTTGAGTGGAAATGCTCCTTGTGACAACAAAGGATGTAATGATATTATCTTAGTTTAGAAGATAAAAAGTAATACACCTAGATAGGAAAAAGAATGATAATTTAGGCCCCTAACTGACCAAAAATAGAGACTTGGGTAGGAAACTGAAAGATGATGCATATAAGGCCATAGATACAGATAAAATGAACCTGACACTAGTCAGTCACAAACTAGATCTAAGAGATAGATGGAACGAGAAGTAAGTATGTATCTTGTCAAAATGTACAAAGGAAAAAATACGTGCTCCTATTGGGAAAATAGGGTCTCCATATGATCGAAAAAGGTCTTATATCTCATCTTCATGATTTTTGATTTGATAGAAGAACAAACTGATCAATGCGGGAAGTTTGCCAAACATAGGAAGACTGATCGATACGGGAAGTCTTTCAATGATGTTAACAAGTGAAAAAACTTTCCGAAGAGGAAGTTTGTTACTGCAAAGGCTGATCAATGCGAGAAGCCTTGAAAATTCCATGAAATAAACAGCCATCCTTCAAGGGAGTGGTCTGTATTTTGATGATAGCCATCCTTCAAGGGAATGGTCTATACTTTTTGATTTATTTGATAAGGCATGGATAGTTGTCCTTCAAGGGATCAATCTATCTTTTGGAATTTTAGGATAGCATTTTTTTTTAAAGAAGCTGAGTTTAGACCTAGATAGATCAGATAGAGGGGAATAAAATGTATATGAACACGTATTCATGCCCCGAGTACACTCGATTAAGATAGACACTTAGAATAGATGAAATAGTGATTAAGGTGTTCCTACCATGAGGAGGAACATATCCATAAGAAAAATTTCATGAGTAGAGCCACAGTACTCATATTTAACATAGAAAATACATAACGCGAAGGACCACATAGTTCCGAATCACAAAAAAATACATGATCGGTATTAGATGGATGAAAGATCTGTTTTGCAACCAAGATCATGTAACATAGATATTAACAATAAAAGGGCCTTAGATACAAGGCATTAAGAGGTTCCGTTTCAGGTACACCATCCATGGAAGATAGATGATAAGCCCTAGACCCATATTTATGAGTGACTACGTACGGACCTATCTAGTTAGGAGCGAACTTACCACGCTAACTCCGTTCTAGTATAGTGACATTTTGGTTTTCTTTAAGAACAAGATCACCAATTTTGAAGTCACGGTGTTACAAGTGCTTATTATAAGCATGTTTTACACACTCAAGATAGACCTGATGATGCTCGAGAGCATTGATACATCACTCATCGAGAAATTCAAGTTGCGCTAGATGATTTTGATGATAGTCCTCATCAAACAAAAATTCTATGAGAGAGACATGGAGAGATGGGATCTGGACTTTTAAAGGAAGGACAGCCTAAGATCCATAGATGAGAGAGAATGGAGTAGCACCAGTAGGAGTACAAATGCTAGTCTGATAAGCCCAAAGAGAAAAAGGGATATGTAAATTCCAATCCCTACCAGCTCGACTAGTTACCTTTACAAGGATATTACATAAAGTTTTATTGGAAGCCTTGGCCTAACTGTTAGCTTGGGGATATTATGGAGAAGAAAAGTTGAGTTTGATATTGAACACATCGCAAAGGTTCTGTAAATCAATGTTTTTGAAAGATTTACCATTGTCTGTGATGAGTTTGTGTGGGACACCAAAGCAACAAATGATGTGTTGATAGACAAAATCAACAATGGGTTTAGCTTTAGTCGATGAAAGAGGAATAAATTCTACCCACTTAGTGAAGTATTATGTGGTAGTAATGATAGAATGATGATGCTGTGAGGAGCGGGGATTAATGAGATTGATGAGATCAAGACCCCATTGTGAAAAAGGCCACAAATTCGCTACAGGTTGCAAAGTCTGACTAGGGATATGTGTAAGATTGGAATGTTGCTGACACTTAACACATTTCTTAGTGTATTCGCAACAGTCTTGATTAAGAGAAGGCCAATAATAACCTAAACGTAAGATAAATTTAGCTATAGCCAAGCCACTAAAATTTCCACCACAGATACCATCATGGACCTCCTGGATAGCTTTAGTTGATTCAGGGGTTTTGAGGCACCGAAACACAATACCATCAAAACCACGTTTATAGAGGATTCTACCCAGAATAGTATAGCAATTAGTGTGTAGGATAAAATGTCTTCTACCATTAGATGTTAGATCAAGAGGGAGCATTGAACAAGATAGATAATCAAAAATATGCCGATACCACTCATCTTGAGTGTTTGTTGTGACGGTGTTGATTGACGTCAACTTCCCGAGATGAGAGGGTTGGTCTAAATGTTGCACAACCACAAAAATTCACGAGTATTTGGTAAAATGCAGAATAAGTGAGGCTAAAGAATCCATTGTATCCATGAATAGGTTCACAGTGTGAGGGATAGCTTGGATAGTAAATTTATCAAAAGCTTGAAGTTGAAAGAGAACGATATCGCGATATTTTTGAAGAATATCATTTTTGCATTGATAGACCCTAGTGACTTGATTAATTATGAGTTAAGAATCACCAAAGATGTTGATATGGCGAGTGCCAAGATTAATGGAATTTTGAAGACCTAAAACAAGAGCTTCATGTTTGGCCATATTATTGGTACACTCAAAGTTAATTTTGTGTGTGACAGGGATAGGTGCACTCCAAGGAGGAATCATGGAAAAACTTACACCTCCCCCTTGCTAACATCTAGACCTTTCAAAGAAGAGTTTTATTTTCAACAGAGAAAGACTGAAATTAATTTGTTGAATGCATTCATCTAGGAATTGATTAAGGGGAATTTGAGTGTCTGGAAGAGGAGTATCAGCTAATTGATCTGCAATGACCTGACCTTCGATAGATTTTTGTGAGATGAACTCGAGATCAAACTCTATCATGAGCATGAGCCAACAAGTGATATGATCATTGTGATATGATTTCGCATGCATTTTCTTGAGTGGATTGATACTCGTAACAATATAAGTCTTGTGATTAAGGAGGTAGTGACGAAGCTTAGAGGTTACGAAGAAGAGAGCACAACATAATTTTTTAACTTCATAATAGTGTGTTTCATACTCATGAAGAGTGCGAATGATGTAATATATGGCTTATTCTTTACCGTTAGCATCCCGATGCAAGATCATGGCTCCTAGAGCATGGTCAGTCATAGAAATATAAAGATAGAATGTCTCCCCCTCGTGTGGAGGTGTAAGCACAGGTGGAGAAAGAAGATAAGATTTGAGATCATCAAAGGCCTTTTGGCAATGCTCATCCCATTTAAAATGCACATTCTTAAGGAGGAGATGATGAAAAGGTTGACAATGGTTTGATAGTTGTGAGATAAAATGACGTATTGATTGAAGACCGCAGATCTGTTTAAGTTAGAAGGGGGAGACATCTCAAGGATAGCCTTTATTTTTGTGGGATTGACTTCAATGCCCCTAATAGAAATGATAAAGCCTAAGATTTTACCAGTGAGAACGCCAAACATGCATTTAGATGCATTTAGGTGAAGAAAAAAAAGAATGAGCCTCTCGAAGAGAGGTGCAAGAATGAAAAGATGATCCTGAAGGTGTTTGGATTTACCGAGGAGATCATCGACATAATCCTCCACAGTTTTGTGTAAGAGATCATGGAAGATGTAGGTCATTGCTCATTGGTAGGTTGCTCCTGCATTCTTAAGACCGAAAGGCATGACACGATAACAAAAAGTCCCCCAAGGAGTTATGAAGAAAGTATTATGCTAGTCCTTTGGTGCGATGAGAATTTGATTATATCCAAAGAAACCATCCATAAGAGAAAGCATCTCGTGACCTGTAGTTAAATCCACGAGTTGATCAATATTAGGTAGAGGAAAATCATCTTTTGGAGAAGCGAGATTAAGATCCCAGAAGTCGGTACAAATTCAAATTTTCCCAGTAGCTTTAGTAACTAGTACTACATTCAAAACCCATTATGGATAATCAATGGGTTGGATGAAGTTAGTAGAAAGTAAGCACTGCAACTCTTCTTTAACAAGAAGGGCTACACAAGGGTGCATTTTACGCAATTTTTGTTTAACCGGTTTGATGTCTGGAAGAGTAACGATATTGTGGACCACAATATCAGGATCCAGTCCTAGCATATCTTCATATGACCAAGAAAATGCTTGGTGATGGTTGGAAAGAAATGTGGTGAAGTCTCCTAACTCTTGTGGATTAAGAGATTGGCTGACCTTAATGATGTGAGGTTCTTCAGAAGTCCCTATATTAAGGTCGACAATGGCTTCATTGAGAAGCATAGATGTGTCAAAAGGAATGGTTTTAGGAAGATAAGAATCTTCTGCCCCTAGATAGGTGAGGACAGAATCATCATCCACACAGTGGATAGTATTGATAGTAGGAGAGTCATCTCCAACTATTTTAGGGAAGACTAATGGTATGGAAGTGGATTCGCCATTAGATTTATATGTCAATGGACCTATGGAAATGGTATTGACTAAAAAAAATTAGGTGGGAGGGAAATGGTGTCATCCACATCAACTGATGCTTCTAACCTGGTGGGAGAATATGGTTCTTCAATGGAGAGAGGCTCATCGAGAATGGTGATGGTGGCTTTTAAGAGAGGCTTAAATCCTAAACCAAATTTTTGATGTGTTTTAAGAATTGGAATGGACACGAGGTCATGTATACCCTGTTCATATTTTCCCAGGCCAAAACCCTTCCATGCACATTGATATAAATAAGGTTTTGCAAATGCAGGATTTTGTAAACAATCAAACCCTGTTGAATAGGGTTTGGCCCTTGGGGGACAATCTAGGTGATAGTGATGTGTATCAAGACCACCGTAAATGAAGTTATTCTGTTGATTGGACAAACCAATGGTGACGATGTGACCAAGACCTGGCTGATATTTAGGTTGTTTGTCTGGTCTACCATACTCATTAGGTTTGAGATGGGCATCAAAAGAAAGAAGAGGAAGCTCTCCTAGAGAAAAATGCTGCAACGTTTCTTCCAGATTTTGCAAATCTGGTAGTTTTGTTACAGGTATGGAAGAGGATGAAGCCTCGTCAGGAGAACCAGGATTCTCCTTTAGAGGGGTAGATCTTGTGGTCATGTTGCAATGTGCCGAAGGAAAAGGATCTCCTGGATGAGTATAGGTTTTTCCCTCATGTTGATATTTTAAGCATCGATGGAGGGTTTATGGGACACAATGCATTATATGAATCCAGGAATGTCTAAGGATCATGTTGTAGTGGAATTTTCCTTCAACAATGTAAAAAAGCTCATGAAGCAGTTTCTTACCCACCTGAATGGGCAGGACCACAGTTCCTAAAGTCACTGCCAGTTGATCGTTAAATGATCGAAGGGCGAAAGGCAGTGGTGACACTACATTCTTTGGTAACTTAAGTTACTTGAATGTGTGAGAGGAAATGACATTGAGTGTAGCACCACTGTCGATCATAGTGTGTTTTAACGTAGTATTGTTGATTTAAACTGTGATAAAGAGGGGAGCCTCTAAATCCTCAAAAGAAAGGGGAGGAATTTTAGAATCCTCAAAGTAAATGGTGGTTGACGGTCTATTCAACCCAACAACCATCTCAAAAGGTTGGGGCTCATCTGAATTCACCGCGATATGGCACAGATTATCAATCAGAGCCTAGCGATGTTCTGGAGATGATTGACTGAAGTCAAAAAGAGACATTTTGATCGAAGCATGGGAGAGTTGTTTCATAACACTCTCCTCAACTGACACAGGAATCTGAGCCCAGGGTGAAGCATGAATATAGACCGGAGGCCTTGGGGCTAATGAGGAAGGATGAACTCCTTCATGGGCTGCAGAAATGACAACCTGTGGTCGACAAGTTGTAGAAGATGATGGATTATCATACCATTGTACTCTAGTGGCAATATGAATTGTGTCGATTTGAGAAGGTGGAAGACCATCCGGAGTGGAATTAATAGAACTAGAGGCCTGAGCACATCATTGAGGCTCAGATGAGTTTAAGATGATAGGAGATACTTGTTCCTTCTTCTCTTCCAGCAGAAGATCACTTTCTTCCAAAAGACTGATCACGACAGATTGGAGGGATTTACATCCCTCGGTGTCATGTCCTAGAGTGTGGTGGTAAGCACAAATCAAATCAAAGTTGAACCAGGAAGGTTTTACTCCTTTAGGATTATAGGGTTTGATCGAAGGAAGAGATATGAATGAAGATTGGATAAGTTGGCGAAGAATTTTAGTATAGAACCTAGTAGACAAAGATGGGGATGGAGACGACGAAGGCACCTCTTTTTCCTCAACAGACTGCCAAGGTAAAAAAATCTGCATGTTTGGTTTGATAATATTTTTAGGGATCATTTTTCTTTTCTGGATATCGAGAGAAGCAGCCTTGGGGACCTGAGACGGAAGTAAGTGGGGCAAGATTGACTTTGGTGGAGGAGGATCTCCTAAGATAGATTTTGAAGAAGGAGAAGATGTGACAAGTGTTGTGGTCTTCAGAGATGAAGAATGCTTCTTGGTTGAAACAAAGGATTATTTAGATAAGATTTACTTAGATGAGAGATGAGCTCCCAAAAGAGGAACAAAGGGTGCCTTGGCTTTTGGTGATGAAGATGATGGTCCTAATAAAAGAGGTGACACCTTTCTAGTGGGTAAATCCAATTTACGAGACACCAGTGAAGAAGGTGTTGTAGAAGAAGATGATGGTTTTGATGGTGTTGTAGAAGAAGACGCCTTCTCAGCAGGTAAATCCAATCTTCTATGAGGCATGGAGAGAGATTTCTGAGGAAAAACACCAAGATTTTTAATAGTCTGAAATATTGGTTTTCCTTTTTCGGGGATGGTGACAACTTCAACCGCATAAGGTGATTATAAACTTTTCGGGGGAAGGAGATGGTGCGGTACTGATGATGTAATGTTAGACTTTAGTTGTCTCGGTTTAAGTTCAGGAATTGAAAGTGTAGGTGTCGGAACTATTTCTTTAGATTTTTCCTTATTGGTCAAGGAAGCGTCAGGGATAGAAGAAGTGGATGACGAAGAAGTGGTTCCCTATGAGGGAGATACTTTTGGTACTATAGTTATGGGTGTAACTACTGTAGGAAAGGAAACGGGAAGAGTCAGAATCGAATATGCTTCCGTGGTAGAGAAGTTGGTATGACTATAGGCATATTTACCAATGGCATAGTCATGGTGAAAATGGGAGAAATGGAAGTAGATGTATTCATTGTGGAAACTTGAAGGGATGTAAATTTTTCCAGCATCGAAAGAATGTCTGACGACGAGACAGACGAGGATGACACTGTCTCTAGAATGGATGGAAGATCAGAAAAAGAGGCAGGGAGAGATGAATCCATCTCTAAAAATGGAGAAATATTCAAAGACAAATTGTCTGAAGATGGCGGAATCTCAGTGATTAACGTAGTGGGAGGAAGTTCCAATTCAGTCAATGTGTTCATAGATAGCTTAGGTTTAGGAGAAGATTCTTCAGTAGAGATGAAGCTGATAGTATGAGTGTTTGGTTTTTGAGACCCTGAAGAGTCATTATTTGGGGAATGATTGGGAAAAGGTTGTTTAAAGACATCAAGTGCCTGGTTTGGGGGAGCATTTGGGTTATCTAGAATGAGCTCACCTTTATCAATGAATTTTTGGACAAGATTTTTGAAGGTCTGACATCATTCAATGTCATGGCCTTTGGTTCTATGATAATCACAAAATTCATTTTCCCTATACCAGAATGGTCATTCTTAGCTCTCATCAAAATTTCTAATAGGGGGAAGCTCGATCATGTGAACTTCCAACATTTTTTCTAAGATTGATGCATGTGATTCTCCCAATGAAGTAAAATATCGAGATGATGAGAGTCCTTTTCTAGAAGATGAAAAGTATCTCCATGGTGTTTGATCAGAAGTGTCATCAGCTCGTGGTGTTTTTAATACGATAACATTGGTGGATCCCTAATTCTTGTCTTTGTAGAAGTGGAAGGGTTTGATTTTGTAAACTGAGAAAAATCTGGTTTAGATTTAGAGAGAAGTTTTAACTTCCCTTGTTCAATGGTGTGGGACTCAAGTTTGCGTGCCATCATAAAGGATTCTTCAAATGTGTGAAATTTTTGGATCCTTAAAGTGGAAGAAATATGATTAGCACAAGATCAAGTAAATAACTCGATCTGTTGAGATTAAGGGAGGGAAAAATACAATTGATTTATTATACCTCTCTAACGAGCGACAAAATATGCAATAGACTCGTCATCAAATTGACGAATGTTATAAAGATCTGTAATCGAGATCTTATGTGTGATATTTAATGAAAAATTTTCAACAAACATCTGAGCTAATTGAGAGAAAGAAAATAGGGAGTGTTGGGGAATGTTTTTGTACCAGTCTAAAGCAGGCCCTGCTAGAGACATTGGGAAAGTACGGAGCATAAACTCTTAATCCTAGACTATAAGGTAGCAAGCGTGTTTGAATGCTCGCAGGTGTTGTTGAGGATCCTCCCGAATATGAAATTTTGAGAACTTAGGAAGTTCCCATTGGGGAGGATAGGGATTAAAATCCACTGATGGATGAATTGGTTCATTGCACACTTCTTCAAAAGAGTATGAAGGGTGAGCCCCTTTGGTGGAGGCTTCTAGGTCTATGATTTTCTTGAAAAGAATTTGGACAACATCAGATTACGGGGGAGGCATGTTGATATGTCCCGCATAAGAAGTGAATGGTATATTTTTTTGAGGTGTTAACGGGGGATTCATCTGTAGATTAACAGGATGATAAGAGGAATAACCAGGTGTTCTGGGTGATGCCTGGTGAGTTACTTGTTGTGAAGGAGCTTACATATGAACAGGCTATGAGATGACAAGTGGTTGAGAGAAAGGTGGTTGAATGAAAGACAAATCCTGTGGTTGGTGGGCTCCTACACTTGTCGACTGAATCGGAATGGATTGAGGAGCATGGGTGTTGATTTGATTGGACCTGGTGGGGAAAAAAGTCTGAATAAGGCTTTTAACTACCGGATTGGTTATTAAGGGTGTAGACACCAGAGGATCGGTAAAGGTCACTGTCATTGGAGCATTGGAAGAAAGACCAATTGGAGGATGAGAAGAAGGAACCAACTAACTCATAGAAGGGGTTTGATTCATAAAGAAGTACTGACTCTGAGATGCAATGGATGGCATAGAAGAATTAGCAGCAATCCATAAGAGCGCGGATGCACCCATCATAGCTTACGAAGAGGACCTCTCAAAAATAGGTTGCGGGGTAGCTGAGGTAGCTGCGGCACTAGGGATATGCACGACCATTTGGGAACCATTCGACATGGTTAGTGGCAGAGAAAAAGGAGGCATAGATGTACCACCCTCTTCCGTGGTTCGAGGTGAGAAAAATTATGCTAACTGTTCTATAAAAGCCTGAGATGGTTCATGAGAATAGTCATAAACTTACTAGATTGGTGGTCCCTGATCAGATATTCAAATAGACTTATGCACTAGATAGTCCATAAGGGCTACCGGATTGCGATCAAGGAGTGTCTGAAATTCAGGATCTCCATGAGGAACATACTCTATATCAAAAGCAGATGATACCTCTGAAGGACTGGGGGAAGCTGGACGTGATGGGATTGCTTTAGGATGATATAAAGGATTATATGACCAAGATGGGGAACCAACTAATAGTGGTCCTGAGGAAGACCCGAGGGGTGCTGAAACATCCACATTAGTGGTGATCTTAGATGAAGAAGGGGCCAGTTGAGCCATTTTTCTAGATTGTAACTGGGTAATGACCGTCATAAACAAACAGAAATATAGAAAAAGGAGATTGTCCTAACTAATGCATAGACAATTCAAGTAGCGTAGGTGATTATCTCTTTTAATTTTTCATTCTTTTAAGAAAGAAAATATTCAGGAAGGCTTTTTAGAACAGGAACAACTTAGATAGCCAAACTAAGGATGGTTTAGGGAATGTTTTGGTGAGGAGTCCCAAAGGCACTTCAGTAAAAGACTGGTACGTGGCTTGATATAGGGGCCTACCCCTCCACTTCACACACTACTACGATAAGGGAGTCGGGTGCTCTGCCAATATATACCAGAACTTCCATGAATTTATAGCACGGCTCAAGTACCGCATAGGCTCTTCCTCTTGGATGTCACTTCCAAGTAGGCGAGGCCAGGGAAGGAATTTTTGTTTAAATGCTTAGTACTAAGTGATTTTGGATTTGTGTGCAAGGGTGAAAAATAAAAATAAAATAGTGTCACTACCGATTTTCATCAATTTTCCAGCCTATTTAGAAAACTAGATGAAGAACATACAACAAAAATGACAAAGAAAAAGTTCTTTTTAAGCACTAAAGATGAAGTGTTTGATTTCGATGAAGACAAGTCAAACAAGTTCTTTCCCAAATGTGATTAAATTATTTTTAAGCACCAAAATAGAAATGTTTGAATGTGATAGAAAACAAACAAACAAGTTCTCTTTAAGTTCCTAAAAACGAGAAAACACCGTAAAAGAGGAATACATGTAAATTTAGCTCTCCAAGGTGTGTGGACTTCAAAAAGTGAATTGTTGAGCTCTTCCCATCAAACAATCCCACGAACAAGAAAAGTGCTCCGCAAGAAAAGGTTAAGTAAGCACACAAACAAATCCAGAAAGATATATCTAGATAATAGTAGAATGAAAATTTCTATTTTAAGGAACTAAAAAACTTTCAAGAAAATAACAATTTTGCATAAAGAGATGGACCAAAAATGCAATCTTGAAATCAAATGAAAGATTTATTAATCTTTGAAATAGGAATTGGAATTTAGTTTTGCAAGAAAGAAGAAAATTTAACTTTGCAAATTGTAAATGAAAGAAGCAAGACCAAAATGAAGGAAGGAAATGCTTAAGGAGAACTAATGAAAAGCAGTGAAGAAACAGAACAAAAGCTCAAAACTGGAGAAGAAATGAACTTGCCAATAAAGTACTTTGGTTAGGTCCCACCGGGCATGCCAGAATGTAGATCAATAATTTCTGTGCTTGCTACCTGTTCAAGTTAATGTACCAAACTAAACACAAAAACCCTGAAAAACTCAAATGAAATCGATACCTGATAGATAAGACAAGATCTGAAGATGTAGATGGAAAAGAAAGCTGATGTAGATAAGACGGGCTCACATGAGCGATCTTGCAAGGTAGATCCAAGAAACCTGTGAGACACAGATACTTGACAGAAAAATACAACGTTAAAAGATATTTGGGTGGACTGCCCAAAAAGTGGGTCCAGGAAGTGATAAGCTCCCTCAGCAGATGTCAGTCCATGTTTTTAATTAAAGGAAGAAGCATACATGATAAAATAATGTAAATAAATGTCTAGATTTTTTGATTAAAATTGATGCACAGAATGTAAACAACAGACAGAAAGTAATAGAAAATAGGAAACTGTGAAAATAATGTTGGATTTGTGTTACCTAAATTATTTTACCTGTCTGCAGGCTGATCGACATCAATTAGGAAAATCGGTGTTGAATGAGATAGGTCAGCATCGACTAGGGAAAATCGGCATTGACTGGGATCAGTCAGCATCAACTAGGGGAAAATTGCAAGAAGATTGAGAAATGGATAATGAAAGATAGATCGTCAATGTCTGTTGGATCTGCAGGAGCCTTAGGGATGCTGAAAAAGCTCCACCTTTGCTAGATGCAAGAGTAGAGTCACCAAGAGATCAATGGAGGCTCACAATGTTGATGTGGTAGGAGAAGAGTAACAGTACTCCTCTCAGGGATTGATTTGGATAGAATTAGCTTTTTCTTGATAGATAATGCTCATGATTGATGCTCAAAACTCTCTGTCATTCTTTTTGTCTAACCAGAACTGAATTTTGGCCCTGTATTTGTAATCAGCGCCGACCAATGTATAGTCAGTGCCGTTCGGAAAAATCGGCATCGACCGAGTACCAGTCGGTGCCGATCATGGAACTGACTCCCAAAATGGCTAAAAAGGACCTTTTTGGAAAGATGCAAGTGATCCCTTTGACTCAAATATGGAAAATATCCCACTGTATGGTTTGGGGGGAGGAGAAATAGGGGGGATAGATGGATAGAATTGATATGGGAGGTTAGGAATTTATATGCAGTAGATAAGCAGTTAAAATACATGTAAAAAGTGTAATTAAATAGTTACTATTTAATTATCCATGGGTAAAACATAATGGGGTGAAATAAACTTAGGATAGATGTTTAAATCAAATATTTAAATAATACCCTAAGGGAGAAGTGGTGATATAAACGTGCCCCAGGTTACCCGAGAAGGTAAATGAACGTGGGGGACACTAAATTAGGTAACCAATTTTAGGTGTCTACATCAGCTACAACAAATCAGTTTTTATGGGAGAACATTATCAGCAGGTATGAATGTCCATTAAGCTTGACAAGTGATAGGGAAACTCATTTTCTTAATGAGACAATAAGAAATTTATTAGTAGATTTTATGGTGGTGTTGGTTCGAAAATCTATGGCTTAGGCAGATCTATGGATAGACGAGCCAACAGTGTGCAGGGCATAGCCCCTCTTTGAGTCAACAAAGCGAAACTGGTTTATTGCTATTCTACCAGCAGGAATCTTTGCAAGTCTCACAATATTCCGCCTTCGGGGGTTTGGGATCTCATCCCAGTAGGGTGTTTCCAACTGCGAAAAGAAAGGAATGAAAGAGAAGATGAAGAAAGAGCAGGTCTGAAGGAAGAAAAGAAATGAATTCCAAAGCAGAAAGGTTAGAAGGTTTATGTTTTGGGATTGGTAGTAAACAGAGCCAAACCTACTTGCATAAATGAGCAAATAAATACTGATGAATAAATGACAATAAAACAGAAGTAGATTTAACAGAATAAACACATAGATCTGACATAAGAAAGATCTGATGCAAATAACACATGTATTCAGCACAAAGTCTAAATATTGTATTAATAATTATTTCTGTTACAAAAAGCTCAAAGTCTTTTCTCCTCACTTCTATTTCTCATCTGAAAGATATTCACTCATGCCCAATACAACAAGTATTGGGGTATTTATAGAAGAAGGAGAGAAAAGAAGGCAAAAAGGAGCCAACCACTTATTTACAAAGATATTTACAAAATATCTAAAAGTCATGTTGACTTTTGACAACTTGATGGATGACATCATCCCATGGTGCAACATGGATGATGTCATCATTTGTGCCAACATACTCAAGATATTCTCAAAAAGAAAGTCGAAGAATAGAGAGAGAAGAAGAAGAAAGAGAAGCTATTCGTCATCATCATCCTGCGGCCGAAAGGGGGTAGACTGCTTTTGATGCTGCTCAGGAGATGAGATGTGGAATTAAGAGTGGTATTCCATGAACTTGCTGATCATGGGCCCAAGTTGATCCTGGGACGGATCCTTGTGCTACTCACTGATCACCTCACAAGTCTCCCACTCATCTATGAGCTTCTCGGGGAGTTTGGAATATTCTTTCTCTGCTTCAATGAGGGACCCAATGAAGTCTCGATAGGCCAGCAAGTTGTTGATAGACTCTGCGTCAAAAGTTACCTCTGGCCCCAACCCTCGAGAAATGATCTCCTTGAAGATCTGGATGGTTTCATCAGCTTTTCTTAAAGTGAAGGAAGGAGTAAGCAACCCTAGCGACATGTTGAGAACGATTCGTTCCATTTGGTGCATCGCGTCCAGGGCTGCTTCCTTCACCTTGTTGATCTTTTCAATGACAAATTCCAGCTGATCCACCCAGTAATCCAGAGTGGACATGATTTGTTGAGGGCCCTGGGATGGCCGAAGACGCCGAACTTGACCAGATCTTCGACTGAACAGTCGAACATTTGTTGAAAGGTCTTGTGCTACAGTCTAGCATGTTCCAGCTCTTCCAATATGGGTCCCGCTAACGCTTGGAGCTCTTTATTCACCTTATGATGTTCAGATACAAGTCATAGAACTTGGTGATTACTTTTTCACTATCTTTGAGGATCTGGATCCTCCAAACGGAAACGGCCATACCCTGCTCGCCGATCTTTGCATATTCATTAATTTTCTCCGGGCTCAAAAGCTCAGGAGTCTCGGTGGCAGTTGTGGGAGGTGCACTACCCATCTTCTGTAAGGCTTGGAGCAAATATTTATTTTTCTCTTTCAATTGCCTTTTATCCTCTTTTGTTTCCTGAAGCTTCTTGCAGAGGGCGTCAACTGCAGAAAGGGCCTCTCCCTGAAGGATTTCAGAAGATGTCCCCATTATGACTTGGGCCACTGTATAATCTATCGGAGACAAATCCTTTTTATCCTTGAGGGGATTGGGGTATGAAATCTCCATTACCCTCTCTCCTGAAGCACTCTGAGAGAAGCGTGTGATGGGCTTCTACTTCTTTTCCCCTTTGGATGGGATTACGAAAAAGTCCATCAGAGTGATGGGAACTTTCCTTTTCTACTGACTTAAATGCTAGGAGATCTAGGCTGGACTTATGGGAGAAGGGCCAGAAACAGAGAAGGGGGTAGCTACAGTAGTAGAAGGGAAAAACGTGGAGACACGTGGCGGCGGCATAGAGAGAACAGCTGAAGAAGTGCCCACGGGAGGAAGGGATACTGCAGCAGAGGAAGACATAGGAAGGGAAGGGAGCTCAGAGATGAGGGAAGAAATGGAGGGGGAAAGATCCGTGAGGGAAGAGAAGATAGATGAAGAAGCGGGGGGAACAGTAGAAGAAGGGGGAGAGGACACGACCAAAGGAATGGTCGCCTAAGTTACTCGAGGAGGGGAAGGAGGAGAAGAAGAAGGGACAGAAGGGACCTTGGTTGTTGTAGTGGTGCCGACATCCTGAGTGGATGGGCCTATTCGAACATCCTCTTCTGCTTCTTTCTCTGGAGAACCCAGAGTTATGACCTGTTCGGGTGTTGCGGAAGGAGGACTCTCAGGAGCTTCTTCTTGACTGGTGCTGGATTCACCCTCTATGACTTTTCCTTTACCTTTAGGCTACTGTTTAGATCGAGAAGGTGCATTACCCAATGGGGAGGTTATGAAATCAACCCCGAGGTAGATTAATCCATTCATTCGACACCAATGCTCTATCTTGCGCAGAGTTTCCTTAACCCTCTCCTCAATTTTCTGAGGTGCCTTAGTCCTGTCAATGGCAGCAAAAGGCTAATTGTCCCCATCTATGTTATGATATACTTGATCTACTTCATCCTCAGTAGTTTGGAAACCTTTGGGGACAATTGCTACCCCGTATTGGATGATTTCTGCCAAGGCCAAACGAGAATGGTCCTTTCTCCTGAGCTCAACCTCATGAATGACATCGATGTAGATGTCCTCGATCTGGGGGATGTGGATTGGATCAAGCTTAGCCCTTGGCAGACAACTTCTTGGGTCAAAGGTAGGCCTGGCCGGGAAATCATGTTTCAAATTAAGCAGTTCCAGCTCTGCGAACATGTCTTTTGCCTTGTGATGTGTAAGACACGTATATCTACCCACTGTGAGGGGGAAAGGAGTTCCACCCTTCTTTCTTTTGAGGCACTTCTCATGATAGGTGATCAGCTGTCTTGACAGCTCTAGCAGAATCAACTTGGGTCCAGCATACCTTGGTAGTCTAGTTGGCTCTCCCAAGAAGTTAGCTGCCCTCAGATAAGTGAACGTGGGAAATTGGGTGAACAGGGCCCCCCATTTCTCAGTGGCTGCCACTATGCTCTTGGTCGTGCGACCGTAAATCATATTTGGACTCAACAGGCAGATGATGTGGTAGAAAAACACATCGTTGATCTTTGTGAATTGAGGGATGCTATTTTCCATCTTCAACTTTGGGTAGTACTCATATATTTTGACCTGGGGCCAAACCCCACTCCGCATCAAGCCTGGGTAGTCTCTCTCTGATGCCTCAGCATAAACAACATAGGAATTCATGTAGAATCTCCCTGTTGTATTAAATTGTTGAAGCTGCTCAGAGATTGTGCTGCTTATAATTTCTGCCCATTCGAAGTGTTGATCGGGCATATTTTTATTCATGGTTTCTAAGTACTGCAGCATCCATTTATGGAAATAGTGGGTGTCAGGAAGCCCAAATACCCTGCTCAGGAAAGTGATTGTGTCACTGAGCTCCTCCAAAAAATCACTACGGAGAATGATTTGTGGCCAACGGGTCACCACCTTTTTGTTTTTCAAATAGACTTCATTCATCAGCTACATGCACTGATCTTCATTGTCATCCTAGGATTTAATACAATCCTCTCAGCTAACGGCCACAAAGTGCCGGTGATGAGGAATACCGAGTATTATCTCAAAGTGGCGGGCAGTGAGGTTAATGACGACCTCACCCTTATCATTTACGACACACCTTGTGTCTTTTTTGTAGCACTGGGCAACCACCATCATGAATTCATTGTTAACGACGCTAACTGGGATTCCTCCAGTGAAGTGCAGGGCACTGCCTATCAGTTTGTCCATCCACGGACTTCTTATTACCTTCTGAGTCCTGACCCAGAATTCCTCCATATCAATATGACCCAACTCTGAGTCTCTGATGTCCAGGTCGCATTCGGCCTAGGAGTCGGGCATTCTGACCCTCTGGTACTTATATTTCATTTCTTCTTCTATAAGCTTGGCCTTGCCTTTGGATTTGGTAGGCCTCTTGCTTGATGTTGACATATGTAACTCTGAGCTTAGTTGTCGATCTGCACGAAGAAGAAGTGAGACCCAACGCAAAAAGGTTGAATTAGTCATTTGATCTTCCATTAGAGTGTTAACAGAAGAAAGAGTTAGCGATTTTGAGGCTTCAGGGCGCAGGGCACATAGATATAGCAAATTGCAGAGCTAAATAGGTAAGGCACACAGGAAAAGGGTGTTGCAAGGGTTAAATCAGTGCCAAAAGGCGCATGGCACATAGACACTGCAGTGTGCATTTTGTAAAGGGCACACGAAGACCTTATGTTACATAGGGATAGGACGCGCCAAAGGCACATGTATTTTTCATGTTGCATGGAAATTTGGTGCGCCAAAGGCACATATATGGTATATGTAACATGAACTTTTTGTGCGCCAAAGGTAACTTGGCGCGGCACACGGAGGGTCTACACAACATGATGTTTCTGTAAGGATGGATGCACCCGCGCCTTGTTAGTTTTGTACTTGGCACAGTTTAAGCTGATGTTGCACCGGTGTAGGGTGCGCCAAAGAGGCACATGTTTATGTGATGCAACGAATGAGGTTGGCACGCCAAGGAGGGTGCAAGGTTAATGCTTGTAGCATGCGAAGGAGGCGTGCCTTGAGGGTGCACTCTTGATGTAACAGGCATGATGGGTACGCCATTAGCGCAGGTTTTGATCATGTTGCAGGGGTGACAGATGTGCCGAGGAAACAAACAACATTACAGCCTCTTCCAGCTATGATTTCTTCACTGAGGGATATGCATATGGTTGAGTTCTTTTTGCAAGGTTCATGGGTCATGAAGAGGTCTAAACCAAGATTTTTTGAGTTCAACACTTCAGGACAGAGTCCCCTTCCCAGCAGATCTGGAAAGAGGGGGGAAAAAGCATGGTGAAAAATGGAAAGAACAGTAGCAGGTTGGGGAAAAACAAACATGATCCACCAACCAAGCAAAACCAGCCAACACCCAAGCAAAACCAAAGAACACAAAAATACAAGAGTGAGGACCTCTTACTAGGATATAACGATGAAAAAGCGCGAAAACGGGTCCACGGTATGATCGAAAGTGACAGGGTAGGTACTGACAGGCTCAAAGAAAATATCACGTGATTTGCATTGTGATAATGATAGCGCAGATGTGCCTATATATAGGCAAGGAAGTAATAAATGCGCCACCAAATTTCTAAAGGAGCACACCAAATGAGCTGTCGACATGAGAAAGCATGCGCCCTTTGGCACACCAAAGCACCTGACAACACGAAGTTATGTACGCCTTTGGCACACCAAAAGTGATGTCGACACAAGAATATGTGCGCCTTTGGCGCACCGAAAAGTGGCACAACAAAAGTATTGTTGACACAAAGGTGCATGCACCTCGGCGCACATAGGAAAGACTCAACATATTAAGGTGCACCAAAAGGTCTATTGACATGAAAAACCATGCGCCAAAGGATTTAAAGGGGGTGCACCAAATGTTGATGTTACATAGTCATTCCATGCACCCAGCCAAAAGACCAAAAATGACTAAGTTCGGAAAACCAGATTTCCCGGAAAAGGGATTTTGCAACGTTCCAAATGCAAGGGATCCTTGACGAGGGATCGGAACAAAATTTTCGGTATGGTTATCAGTAAAATTTCCCTTGTCAATTTTACGGGATAACAGGTGGCAAACCATTAAACTAATCCTTATCACCCACAGGCGAATGGAACTGTTGAGGATTTCAACAAGATTCTAGGATAGACATTGAAAAAAATATGTGATGTTGGAAGGAAATATTGGGATGATAAATAATTTTTGCACTCTAGGCTTATAAGACCACTTATATGATATTGAACAAGGCCACACCTTTTCCAATGGTGTTTGGCACATAAGTACAATTACCAATAGAATTTATGTTACCATCCCTGCGTATTGCAAATGTAGGTGGATTAGATGATGAACAAGTTGTTGAAGAGAACATTGAAAATATGATACATTTGGATGAAATTTTTGCTATTACACATTGGAGTCAGAAGGATGAGAAGGTGAGATAGAAGGCATGATATGATAGGCATACCAGGAACAAAACATTTAAAGTTGGGAAGATGGTCCTTCTTTATGATTCCAAGTTTGCGTGTCACCTAGGAAAATTGAAATTGCATTAGTTTTGACATTTTGTTGTAACCAAGATACTTGACTAAAGCATTTGTTAGTTACAAGCACTAGATGACACTATGTTTCCTAGTTACTTCAATGGGAATAGACTGAATCCTTACTATAAATAAAGCTTCTTTGTTTTTATAATAAAGCATTATTACCATTCAGATTAGATTTCCATTTCATGCATTTCCTTTCATTGTTGTTATTCTTCGTTATTTTACATTTCCTTGTTTTGTTGTAACAAGTGCACTTGCACGTAGAGAGTTGATTATTATTTATTGATTTCATGCATAGAGGACCGCACATACTTTTAGTGTGGGGTGGAACAGGGACAAGAAAAATGAATTTATTGGTGTTTTGATTCATATGAAAATTGGCGTGTAGGTACATATATGGGTTTTTGATGCTCTCTAAATATTAGCATGAGAGAGAAAGGTAGTCTTAAGGAAATTTCCCATATTGAAGGCCACAAGAGAAGAATTATCGTGTAGTGTAACACGAGGTAGGAAGTGACATGATGGACTACTCGGTATATGGCATAGAGGATTATGTACTTTAGCAGAAGGAGGCCCATGAAGGAGGTATGTGGCTTGGAAAGTAGTAGGGCACGTCAAAAGGTTATGACTGCAATGCAAGGAAGGAAGTCGCAAAAGAAAGTAAAAAGAGGAAAAAGGTACTTTATTAAGAAAGTAACTTAAAATTTTTAAAGTGAAAAAAAGCATGGGTTAAGTGGAAAAAGTAAGTTGGTGAGGAACCTTGCATTTGAAGAGAAATTTTAGCAATGGAGATATCAAGTGACATTGTGTGAAAGAGTGAGAGAAAAGAAGAGAAAACTATAGCAGTGTGCATACAAATTTATGTGTGGTTATTTGTGACAAGAAAAGTTTGAGCTAGTAATTAGGGCACAAAGAGAAGGGTTTGCGGGAGAGTTTAAACATCTAGGGTTCACATTGCTCAGATAGAAAAATTTTGTGAGATAAAGTACCTCGGGAAAATATTTTCAAGAGAAATGACAACTAAACCCATAATAAAGCACCATAAAAAGAGGGTTGAAGTTGAGGTAGAATATCCCTTGGAAGATATTTATTTGGAGATGCAATACCCTCCTGGATTACTTAGTCTCTAGACTTTGAAGTCTCAACTCCCCAATTGTAAAATTAAAAAATACAACCACAGATCTCTAGAGCATGAAAAAACTTTAAAGGAATATTTGTTGTGGGAACTTTCGGGGACAAATGAGGAAAGGAAAGTTCTAATCAATGATTTGATACAAAGGAACTTGGAGAAAATTGGAGTCCTAAAATTGTTTGAACTAATTTCTTCCTGAATCCCGCACATTTATACTAGTGGCTCATGTCTAGGGTGCATGAGGATTTATTTTACTTCGAAGGTCAGAGAATGCGAATTACGGCTCAACTTATTAAGTGAGTCAATGGGTTAAGGAGCACAAGAGATGACATGGGGCTAGATTTAGGCTTCAATGCGAATATTGATGAATTGGCCGCATCACTACAATATGAGAAGGGAGGAAGGACTATGTTTATCAATAACCTTATAGATCCTACAACTAGGTTTGAAACCAAATAGGACAGCTACAAATTAGGTACCTTGGAGAGGTGGAAAGACATGAACAAGAAGTTTTTATACATTGCACACAAAATGGTGAGAAAAATACACTACAACATTGCACAATACATTTCCTATGGAATTATTGAAGAGGTGAGAGTGTAGAATGAAGGAGTGAAGATAACTTAGGGATCGATCCTCCTTCTCCAAATATTTTGGGAGATTGGGGTACTAGATGGGCTAGATGATGATATGTGGGTTGACCCACCTATAAACAAATCTCCTACAGTACAATTTTTTGGGTATATATGTGACGGTGCAATCTCGAGTGCATATAAGGCCAAAATTTATAAGTGGTATAAAATAATACGTGGAGCATTTGAGAATGAATGGAATGTTTTGCATGAATTACCCACAAAGGTCAGGGATCAGGAAATTTTTTTGGTGATGGAACATTATAGTCTTGCACGGTTGAGAATGGAGCATGGGGAAATGGGTCTTTGGTGTAAGCTACCCTTCGCATTGACTTCCTGTATTTCAATTGCATGGTGAACATGATTAAATAAGTGTAGAACTTAACCTTTGATGCTCAAAATTTTGACTCTAATTTACACATTTTTTGCACAACATATAGGTATGATAAGAGGTCTACATACTTAGATATGTTGGAGCCTAACACACTGGACTTGAGCCCCCAGCTGAATGTTACCATTATGGGATTAATAAGAAGAATATTTTTACAATTAAGGTAGAAGACTCAGGGAGGAATTGAGATGGAGATTACGGATTCCACCCTCCCTCAGTCTGTAAGACCAGTGATGCCACCTTTTAAGAGAACACACGAATATACCCTTGAAGAGGAAGAAGGATAAGATGAATGTAAACTCAGTCATTCACGACACAAGAAGATGCACTACATAAGAAGAAGTAACAGTATCTCTGGACCATCTCATCCAATGCAGGATAGCGTAGAGAAGGAAAAATTCAAGCGTGGAGGGGGAATTTTTTCTCCAGCACAGAGACAAGTTAGGAGTTTGATTTAGAGAATAAGGGAGAAACCTTACATGAGGATCTTGAGAACAAGTGGGTGGAATAGTTAGCATAGGAAAATGCATAGGAATAAAAGTCCACCAAAGGACAAAACACCTCTGTAGGAAGAGGCATAATAGTTAGCACAAGAATAAAATTCCACCAAAGGAAAAAATCACCTATGTAGGAAGAGGCATATAAATAAAATGAGAATGATGGCACTTATGTCATCAGTGAATAAAAAGAAACAGGAGTTGGGATGAGCACCGAAACCACTACCCCTAATAAGCAGAGGACAAAGATGAAGGAAACACGGAAGAGATGAACACCTAGGTCTCCACATATGAATTTTGTGGATGACCCGAAAAATTTTCTAAGGGAGATTTTATAGAGCACAGTATCAAATGAGAAGTTGTATGCCTGGGAACTAATGGATAAGAATGGAGGAGTGTCACATAAAAGGAATATGTTAAGTTGTAACTTGCACAATCATGAAAAATAACCTAATTTCAAGCTAAGTGACCATTCCATTAGTTTCATTGAGTTGAATAATGATCCGGGAAGGAAATATAAGGTAGTTTACCCCATGTACCTAACTGATAAGGAGACATGCAACATCTTAAACAAGTTAGCCATGGATGTTGGGTGAAGGAACTTAGATGCAGATGCTACTATGAAGGTATTGATAGAAAATAAGAAGGAAAAGGATCATGAGGTCAATAATTTGATGAAGGACCTTCAGGGAGAATAGAGGTGCAATAAGGAAACATATGACAGGGTTAACACCATGGTAAAACAAATATTAGGTCAGTTCTCATCCTTGGTGAGCCAAGCCAGGAGCAATTACAATGATGATATGGAGTATTTGGAGGATCTGGTTGGCATGCTTATGGATAACATAAAGAGTGGTGTAGGGCCAATAATAGAATAAATTACAAAGAAGAAATAATTTAATAAGGTCATTGTTGAGGCCAAAATCTCAAATCTTGAAGATGTATTCACATAGCTTAAGGAAGCAAGTGGCAAGGCTGATATAGGCTTTAACAGATGTTATAAATGTGAACCAATACTTCATTTGTATGTGGTGGATGAGGATGTAGTGCTTAGGGTGATCTAGGAAAATATGCCTACAAATAAAATTGAGTGCACTCAAGTTATGGCCGAGACAACCGCGCAGAAGGGAGTGATAAAGACCAAGAAAGATAAATTGGAGTTTAGAATAAAGCAGATCCATAATTTGGTATTAGACCACATAGATGTAATTAAAGGAGTGTGTGTGGAACTAATGGTGTCCATACAGGATATTAATAGTAGGATTGAAGAGTTTGTGCTTGATCAAATACCAGGTATTGTAGAGGTGGCGCATAGGAAGGGATTAGAAGAATTAAATGAGTGGAAGGAATTATCAAGTGAGATCAATGTTGAGTTCTTAGAAATATTCCAGGATCTTGATGCCTAAGTTGTTGGGGTTAAACCATATAACAATGTTGCATAGATCTATAATCAGATAAAGTATATAAGCAATGAATGCGGAAATAAGCCATAAGATAAGATAAACAATAGAAAGATAACACCAAATTTAATGTGGTTCACCCAGTGTTGGCTACGTCCACCAAGAAATGACCATTATTATTATTCAGTTCTTCATAGAGGATATACAATGAATATTTTTTGTCTACCAACACATCATAGGATGTTCAATTCTTTTCCCTCACTCGTCTTCTCTTTCTTTCTCACTAAGAAAACTTATATGTAAATAGTTGATATTTTCTTCTCTCATTCCCTCATACAATGCATACATGCATATATAACTATTCTAGGAAACTAGCTATGCTTTTACAATCAATAAATAATCTTTAAATCTTGATATTTATTCTAATTCTTGTTAAATAACAAAATAATTGTCGCACAGGTGACCGATTCCGGTTCATGCCTGACCAATGCCAGTCACTTCCTAATTAATGTTGGTTAACTCCTGACCAATGCCAGTTAACTCTTAACCAATACTGGTCACTTTCAAAACTAATAACATGTAAAATAAAGCTTCTTGTGAAACAATTAAGCTCCATACTCAATAATATCCCACTTGGAGATCAATTTTTGTATTGTACTATGCATCACCATCCTTGGTTCCTTTTTCTTAGAATTTTTTTTCCTCTTCAAGTCTCAAACTTGAAGACCAACAGAAGTGGAGTGAAGCTCAAAATTATCCCTTACTAATGGCCTCATTAGCATATCCACAGGGTTCTCATCCATATGGATTTTATCTAACTTTAACTGCTCATCCTCCAACACCTGCCTTATGAAGTGATACCTCAACTGAATATGTTTTGTTCTTGAATGAAATGTTGAGTTATTTTCTAAATGTATCGTGATCTGACTATCATTGTATAATCTAAAATCCTCTTGCTCCTTGCCCAACTCTTCCATGAACCTACTCATCCATATCATATCCTTACTAGATTATGTAGCTGCAACATATTCTGCCTTTGTAGTAAACAAAGCCAAAACCTTTTGCAATCTTGAAATCTAGTTAAATTTTGTTCCACCTATTGTGAAAACATATCCAGTGGTGCTCCTCCTTCCATCTAAATCTCCAAACATATCTGAATCAACATAGCCACGTATAGAAGTATCTAACTCTCCATAGCATAAATCCATGCCAGATGTCCCTCTCAAGTACCTGAGAATCCATTGGATTGCTTTCCAATGTTCTTTATCTGGATCAGCCATAAACCTGCTCACAACTCCCACTGCTTGTGCAATGTATGGTCTAGTACAAACCATGACATACATAAGACTTCCTACTTCTGAAGCATAGGGAATACATGTCATGTACTCAACATACTCTTGTGATAAAGGACACTGATCTTTTCTCAATTTTAAATGTCCACCATGCATAGGTTTACTAATAGGTTTTGAAACTTGCATGTTAAACATTTCCAACACCTTATTAATATAAGCCTCCTGAGACAAATACAACTTCCTCTTTTTTCCTATGTCGGTGAATTTACATGCCAAGGATTTTCTTTGTAGCTCCCAAATCCTTCATTGCAAATGTGTGACCTAACCTTTCTTTAAGTTTTCCAATGTCGTACATACTAGATCCTGCAATCAACATATCATCCACATACAGTAACAAAATAACATAGCTCCCATTTTCAAGCTTCTTAAAATAAACAAAATGGTCAGATTCACATCTCATATAACCATGCTTATGCATAAAACTATGAATTCTCAAATACCATTGTGTTGAACATTGCTTGAGCCCATATAGGATCTTTTTTAATTTACACAAGTTTTTCCTTACCCTTGGCTTCATAACCAAATGGATGCTGCATATAAATATCTTCCTCCAAATCACCATGAAGAAAAGTTGTATTAACATTAAGCTGCTCTAAATGCAAATCTTCTATTGTAACCAAAATTAGAACAATATGAATAGAATTCTGTTATCCTGTAAAATTGGCAAGGGCAATTTTACTGATAACAATACCAAAATTTTGTTCTGATCCCTTGTTAGGGATCCCTTGTGTTCGAAACGTTGCAAATCCCTTCCTAGGAAATCCAGTTTTCTGAACTTAGCCGTTTTTGGTCTTTTCAGCCGGGCGCATATAATGACTATGCAACATCAAAAGTTGATGCGACCCCTTAATCCTTTGGCACAGGTTTTCTTGTGTCAACAGGTGTTTTGGTGCGCCTCCCCTTGTTGAGTCTTCCCTGTGTGCGCCAAGGCGTGTGCGCCTTCCTGTCAACATATCTTTTGTTGCGCCCCTTTTTGGTGCGCCAAAGGCACACATATTCTGCTGTCGACACCACTTTCGACGCGTCATGGGCGCAAATAACATCATGTTGACAAGCATCTTGGTGCACCAAAGGGCGCATGTTTTCTTGTGTCGACAGCTCTTTTGGTGCACCACTTAAAAGGTTGGTGGCATATTTATTACTACCTCGCCTATATATAGGCGCGTCTGCACTGTCATTATCACCAGAGCTATCACGTGATTACTTTTAAAATATTGTTTTCTCTGAGCCTGTCAGCACACCTGCCCTGTCGCTTTTGATCACATAGTGGACCCGTTTGCATGTTCTTTGCTATTTATCTAGGTAAGTGGCCTTCTTTCTTTCGTGCGTTTTGTTTTTGGGGTTTTTGAATGCTAGGTTGGTTCAGTTCAGATTGAAAAGAATGAAATCATGAGCTTGCCATCCCCCCTATTGTCTTTCCACATATTCCTCCCCCTCTTTCTAGATCTTTTGGTAGAGGGAGCTTTATCCTGAAGTAATAGCTTGGAAACCTTGGTTTAAAGTCATTTCTATCACCCCAAGCAACCCTACATCAAAATAAGTTTGAAGGAATCAAACCCCTCAAAGAAAGATAAAACCTTAAAAAGGAAATTGAATTTTCCTTCTCCTTTGGTGCATTGGCGCACCATGTAACATCAAGAATAGTTGCGCCCTTGGTGCATCTGTCGTCCCTGTTACACAATGAGCAGCCACGCCAATGGCGCGCTTTCCCTGCATACTACATCATAATAAGCTGCGCCCTTTTGGCGCACTTCCCCCACTTGCTACAAACATTAACCATGCGCCCACTTGGCACATCAAACTTGAGTGCAACATCACATATTCCTGTGCCCTTTAGCACACCCAGTATCCTTGTGGCAGTCTTTTCCTATGCACCAAGTGCAAAGCTATAAACGGTGCAGGTGCATCCTTCATCGCAACAACATCATGTTGTGTAGGCCTTCCATGTGCCGCACGCCAAGTTCCCCTACGGCGCATGAACATATGATGTTACACGCATTAAGTGTGCACCCTTTGGCGCATCCTGTACCTGTGTAACATGAAAGTAATCCGTGCCCTTTATAAAATAATACACATGGCACAGGCGCACTTATCCTTACAGCAACAAAGAATACACCCTGCAGTGTCTATGTGCCATGCGCCCTTTGGTGCTGATTTAACCCTTGCAACATCCCTTTCCTATGTGCCTTGCTTGTTTAGCTCTGTAACCTACAATATCCATGCACCATGCGCCCTGAGGCCTCAAAATTACTAACTCTTTCTTCTGTCACCATTTCAATGGAAAATCAAACAACTAACATGGCTTTCTCCAATTGGGTTTCACTTCTTATTCTTGTAGATCAGTAGCTAAGTTCAGAAGAACATATGTCAACATCAAGCAAGAGACCTACCAAATCCAAAGGCAAGGCCAAGCTCACAGAAGAAGAAATGAAGTATAAGTATCAGAGGGTCAGAATGCCTGAGTCCCAAGCAGATGGTGACCTGGACATCAGAGACTCAGAGTTGGGTCATATTGATATGAAGGAGTTCTGGGTCAGAACTCAGAAGGTCACAAGAAGTCCATGGATGGACAAGTTGATAGGCAGTGCCCTGCACTTTGCTGGAGGAATCCTAGTCAGTGCCGTTAACAATGAATTCATGATGGTGGTTGCTCGGTGCTACAATAGAGACACAAGATGTGTCGTAAATGAGAAGGGCGAAGTCATAATCAACCTCACCACCCGCCACTTTGAAATAATACTTGGCATTCCTCATCACCGGCACTTTGTGGCCACCAGCCAAGAGGATTGCATCAAGGCCTGGGATGACAATGAAGATCAATGCATGTAACTGATGAATGAGGTATATTTGAAAAATAAGAAGGTGGTGACCCGTTGGCCACAAATCATTCACCGCAGTGATTTTTCAGAGGAGCTCAGTGACACCATCACGTTCTTGAGCAGGGTGTTTGGGCTTCCTGACACCCACTATTTCCACAAATGGATGCTGCAGTATTTAGAAACAATGAACAAAAATGCCCAAAAAAAGGCCTGATCAACGCGTTGAATGGGTAGAAATTATAAGCAGCACAATATCAGAGCAGCTACGACAATTCCCCATAACGGGGAGGTTCTAGATGAATTCCTATATTGTTTACGCTGCAGCTTCAGAAAGGGACTACCCAGCTCTGATGTGGAGTGGGGTTTGGCCCCAAGTTAGAATCTATGAATACTATCCAAAGCTGAAGCTGGAGAATAGCATCCCTCAATTTACAAAGATCAATGATGCATTTTTCTATTTCATCATCTTCCTGTTGAGGCCAAATATGACTTACGGTCACACGACCAAGAGCATCGTGGCAGCCATAGAGAAATGGGGGGCCCTGTTCACTCAATTCCCCACGTTCACTTATCTAAGGGTGGCTAACTTCTTGGGAGAGCCAACTAGACTGCCAAGGTATGTTGGGCCCAAATTGATTCTGCTAGAGCTTTCAAGACAGCTAGTCACCTACCATGAGAAGTGCCTCAAGAGAAAGAAGGGTGGAACTCCTTTCCCCCTTACAGTGGGTAGATACACATGTCTCACTCACCACAAGGCAAAAGACATGTTTCCAGAGCTGGAGCTACTCAATCTAAAACATGAATTCCCGGCAAGGCCTACCCTTGACCCAAGAAATTATCTACCAAGGGCTAAGCTCGATTCAATCCACATCCCTCAGATTGAGGATATTTACATTGACCTATATCAGGAGGTGGAGCTCAGGAGGAAAGACCATTCTCATTTGGCCTTGGCAGAAATCATCCAATATGGGGTGGCAATAGTCCCCAAAGGATACCAAACTACCAAAGAGGAAGTGGATCAAGTGTATCTTGACACAGGTGGGGATGATTGGCCTTTTGCGGTAATTGATAGAACTAAAGCACCTCAGAAAATTGAGGAAAGGGTCAAAGAAACTCTGCGCAGAACAAAGAATGGGTGCCGAATGAACGGACTTATCTACCTCAGGGTTGATTTCACAACCTCTCCATTGGGTAACGCACCTCCTCGATCAAAACAGCAGCCAAAAGGCAAAGGAAAAAGCAAAGAGGGTGAATCCAACACCACTCAAGAGGAAGCTCCTAAAAGTCCTCCTTCCGCTACACCTGAACAAGTTATAACTCTAGCTTCTCCAGAGAAAGAAGTGGAAGAAGATGTTCCAATAGGCCCATCCACTCAGGATGTCACCACTGCTGCAACAACTAAAGTCCCTTCCATCCCTTCTTCTTCTCCTCCTTCCCCTCCTTGAGTGACTCAAGCGACCATTCCTTTGGTCGTATCCTCTCCCCCTTCTTCTACCATTCCTCCCGCTTCTTCATCCATCTTCTCTTCTCTTGCGGACCTGTCCCCCTCCATTTCTTCTCTCATCTCTAAGCTCCCTTCTCTTCCTATGTCTTCCTCTTTTGCAGTATCTCTTCCTCCCGTGAACACTTCCTCGGCCTCCCTCTCGATGCCGCCTCCAAGTGTCTCCACGTTTTTCCCTTCTACTACTGCAGCTACCCCCCTCCTCTATTTCTGGCCCTTCTCCCATAAGTCTAGCTTAGATCTCCCAGCACTCGAGCAGCAGCAGAAGCAGGAAACCCCCTTTCGGTCGTAGGACAATGACGATGAATAGTTTCTCTTTCTTCTTCTATCTCTCCTTCGACGTTCTTTTTTGTAAATATCTAGAGTATGTTAGCACAAATGATGACATCATCCATGTTGCACATGGGATGATGTCATCCATCAAGTTGTTAAAAGTCAACATGAATTTGAGATATTTTGTGGATATTTTGTAAATAGGTGGTTGGTTCCTTTTTGCCTTCCTTCTTCTCCTTCTTCTATAAATACTCGATTATTTCTTGTATTCATGGTGGATACTTTTCAGATGAAAAATAGAAGTGAGAAGAAAAGACTTTGAATTTTTTGTAACAGAAGGAAATATTAATACAATATTTAGACTTTGTGCTGAATACATGTGTTATTTGCATTAGATCTTTCTTACGTCAGATCTATGTGTTTATTCTGTTGAATCTACTTCTGTTTTATTTTCATTTATTCATCAGTATTGCTTTATTCGTTTATGTAAGTAGGTTTGGCTCTGTTTACTACCAATCCCAAAACATAAACCCTTTGACCTTTTTGCTTTGGAATTCATTTCTTTTCTTTCTTTGGATCTGATCTTTCTTCATCCTCTTTTCCATTCATTTCTTTCCATAGTCGGAAATAAACCTATTGGGATGAGATCCCAAACCCCCGAAGGCAGAATATTGTGAGACTTGCATAGATTCCTACTGGTAGAATAGCAATAAACCAGTTTCACTTTGTTGACTCAAAGAGAGGCTATGCCCTACACACTGTTGGCTCGTCTATCCATAAATCTACCCAAGCGACTGATTTTTGAACCAACAGTTTTTTTGCGACTCCACTGGGGAACGAACAGATCTATCTAATCTATGATGGTGATATGATAGAAAATCAGTAAAAATCTAAAAAATCACTACCTGTTTGCAGACTTTAACTTTTTGTTAAAAATCCAAAAAAATTGCAAAAGTGCTCTAAATGGAAAATTTTCTTCTGAGAGCCATAGATCGGGCCTAATCAGAGACCTTTGGTTCACTGAGTTTTTATAAAAATATGTATTTTTCCGTAGATCTGAGTTTTTGACTGTTTACTAAAATTTTCAAACTCTTCAAAAAGTCAACTTTAGATCTGAAATCAGCTTACTAATCTTCATCCTCGTTATTCTTTGTCATTAAACCGCAATCAGTTTTCAGAAGAGGATAATTTTAAAATATTCAAAAAAGTACATACTGCTGGTTTTTGTCAAAAAGCCAGAAAATCAGCAAGTACGACCAAAAAGAAATTTTAAATCTACTCGACAACATTACAGATCTGGAAGGTACGCTGGCGGGTGAACCATTTACTCGTAGCAGGAGAGCTCATGGAGAAGTCGATCCTACTTTTGATCTACTTCAAAGGCACAACTTTAGTATAACACTAGCACGCTTTTCATCACTAAGTTCAGCTGATCGGTCAGCCATAAGTACCTCACCTCCACGAAAGAACCAGTTTTCACAAGGAACATCCACATCCCTTTGCAGTTCTTTATTACTCAGTGGAACCGCACTTCCAGCCCGTGTTATTTTTCCATCCTTTCAAATGGCAGTGCCATGGGGAAATGCTATGGGCCCTCTCGCATTACCACATCCAATTCATGCACTCCCTCACGGAAACCAAAAGAATTTTCCCAAATTTGACGGGAGCGAAAACCAAAGCACGAATTCACACATATCTGCATTCATCATGTCATGTAGTATCCTCTATGTGACCCATGAAGATGTGTCAGTTCACCTCTTTTTGGAGACCCTCCAAGGGCCCGCGGTAGAATGTTTTCAGCATTTGCCAACTGGGTCTATTACCAGTTGGGCCACCTTAGGAGATGCTTTTGAAGACAGGTACAAGCCTTCAGAAGATGCATTTGCATTATTATCACAGATCACTCACCTGAAGAAGGAGGCCAATGAGACCATGCACGATTTTATCACTAGGTTCAATGCATTAATCAACCGTGTGCCTGCTGCCATGTTGCCAACACTAGAAAATCAAAAGTGTTTCTTTGTGAATGCAATGAGCTCAAAAATAAGTTTTTGCTTCTACATGAACAAATAACTACCTTGCCTCATGCCCAGGCTGCTACAATACGAATTGAAGACAACTTGCTCATATCTGGTGAATTAAAAAGGGAATCATCCAAGCCTAAAGCTTTGAGCCCTTCTCCAGCCACTTCATCTGATCCGACATTTCAAAAGATGGCGAACGACTTGATCGCATTGAAGAAGTAGTTGGCCCAAGCTTCCCCCAATTCCTCATACAGGGACATTCCACGAAGAAGCTTCACTCCCAACAGCGTCCCACATAGGCCATGGTTTCCCGCAACCTCTCCACAGTTGGCACTTGAGGCTCCTCCGGTCAATGCTCTAGCTGAAATTGAAGAAGAATAGGAACAAAATTATGAAGAACCTTCGTCCCAAGGCGAAGATGATCAAGATGTCGGTGAGCCAACTAGCGACTCTACTATCGGGTATATGGAATTTTACGAGGAGGAATCTGACGAGGAAGAAGGTACACAAGGATATGTGAGTGGACAATCATATGCTGGTTTTACCCACTCGCAAGGAAAAGAAGCAGAGGTCGCTGCCCATGTGTAGAAGGAAAAGGCCATGTCAAACGTGCCTCCAACCATTACAAAGAGAGGTAATCCCCTACCCACTCAGCCTGTCAATAGGTCTTTTTCAAAGAGAGATTTTGCTCCTATATCTCCTCCAAACCAGCCCTCTCATATTCCTATCAAGGCCAGTAATCCTACCCTATCATCGCACAGTGAGGGACTCATTCCTTCACCAGCGCAACCTTTGGCCGCATTTGATATTATAGATCATGCTAAAAAGACTAAGATCCAAATGTCTAAAGCTGAGTATCTTCAGTCAAACCCCAAACAGCTGATAAGGTTAACTAAATATATTTAAAGTCAAACTGTCATATCTCCCCAAGTTCCCCTGAAAGGAATCCTTTCCACTCCTCCTGCATCCCGCATAAATGTTGCTTCAACATCCGCATCAGGCAAGATATAACCTTTCTACCTCTCCCTCCTAATCAATGGCCACAAGTTAAGTAACTGCATAATTGATTTTGGGGCTTCTGATAACGCCATGCCAGCAAAAGTTGCTCATGCTCTGGGCCTTACCCTTACCAAGCCTTTTGGCAGATGTTATTCCTTGGAAACCAAGCAGGTTCCGTTGATTAGTCAAATCAAAGATGCGCAATTTGCATTTGCGGCATTCCCAGAGAAAAGAGTAAAGATGACCGTCCTCGTTGTGACATCCTAGCAGCCTATGGAATACTGCTGGGAAGGAGTTTTTGTAGTGAGGTTGGAGGAGAAATTCATATGGACTGGTCCAACGCTAGAATCCCCGTCAAAGGTGTGATGCAGGCTTTCGAGCCAGAATCACAAAAGAAATACTTGGTTACTAACTCTAAAGACCCCGAAGCTCAAATTCTTTTCAAATCATCAGGAATGGGGAACTATTTCTTGTCTACCGAGTCCAAAAAAATGGGTGTCCTCATCCAAAAAGAAGATCTTAACAAGATCTAGAATTTGCAATTTGATGGCAGTTGCGTGACAAGTGGATGTGGCACCGGAGTCGTGCTAATATCTCCCGAGGAAGAAATTATTCCTCTCTTTTTTAAGTTGCATTTTTTCAACACAAATAACACTGCTGAGTATGTATCTCTGTTACTCGGCATGCAGGCCGCAAGAGAGAGAGGGATCAAAAATTTGAAAGTACAAGGTGATGCAGAGCTAGTCGTGAATCAAGTTAAAAGGATATATCAAGTAAAGAATGAGAGGCTCAGGCACTACCGTAATGCGGTGTGGGACAGCATCGAGGAATTTTACGCCTTTTCAATTGAGGCCATTCCAAGAGCTCAGAATGACATGGCTGATTCATTGGCCATTTCAGCATCCCTCATGCTCCCTCACACAGGTTTGAAAACAAACAAATACACCATTGAGATGGTTTTCTACCCAAGTGTTCAAGACAATTCTCAACATTGGCAAGTATTCAACAATGACAATCAACTCATTGCCTTTCTAGAAAAGGTGGAAAATTTCAAGGAATTGCATTTTGAAGGATCCACTTCTATGTGATGTGAATCAGTCACCGATCAAAAGGATGAATCCAAAGGGAACAACGGCATATGTCAGCTTAAGGGAAGTAAAATTCCGAAGGGCCTAGTTTCTTTAGAACAATTGTTCGATAGGCATGACCGTTTTGTAAAAAATAAAAGGTGAGATGGTATGGGCTCCTCCCCAGAAACTGAACTGGTCAATTTAGGTTCGGTAGAACGTCCATAATTTGTGAACATTGGAAAATGTTGCACACCCGAAGAGAAGCGGGAGTTTGTCAAAATGCTGAAGAAATACATGGATGTATTGGCATGGTCCTATGCCGATCTAAAGTCTTTTAAGCCAAAAGATGTCCAACATGACATCCCATTGAAAGAAGACGTCAAAGCCTTTTGCCAAAAGCAGAGGCATTATAACCCTAAGATCTCAGGTACTATCCAAGCTGAAATTTAGAAAATGTTGGATGTGAGAATCATTTTTCCTATCCATCACAGTACTTGGGTAGCAAACATTATGCCAGTACACAAGAAAAATGGTGAAATACGCATATGCGTAGATTTTCGAAACTTGAATCAGGCTTCCTTAAAAGACAACTACCCACTCCCTATAATGGATCAAGTTCTACAAGCGGTAATTGGATCAGAAATACTGTCCATGCTTAATGGTTTTTCAGGCTACAATCAAATTGAAGTCTCACCTGAAGATCAATTTAAAATAGCATTCACTACTCCATTGGGTACGTTTTCCTACAACACGATGCCTTTCAACCTAACCAATGTTGGCACCACTTTTCAGCGGGCCATGGACCTTGCATTCAAAGGTATGATGGGGAAGGTCATTATCGTTTATCTGGATGACTTGACTGTCTTCTCTAAAAAATGAAGTGATCATTGTGATCATCTGGAGCAAGTATTGGCCAAATGCCAAGAGCATGAAATTTCCCTAAACCTGAAAAATTCTATTTTTGGAGTCACATGAGGAAATTTGCTAGGGCATGTTGTTAGCAAAGAAGGAACGAAGATAGATACCGAAAGAGTTAAGGCTATTCAGAGCCTTACTCTACCTATAAGTAAGACCGGCGTTCACTCTTTGAATTTTCTTAGGTGCTTTGTTCCTGACTTTGCTGAAAAGACTCGTCATATATTGGACATGATGAAAGGATCACCAACTTTTTGGTGGAACGAGGAAGGAAAAAGGTCATTTGAAGAAATAAAATCTTCCGTCGCTCACGCACCAGTCCTGGTATGTCCTGATTTCTCCAAGGATTTTATCATGTATAGCTATGCATCTGAGCATACTATGTCTGCCATCTTGATGCAAAAGAATTCTGAGGATGTTGAATCTCCGATTGCGTTCATGAGCTCTCCTCTCAAGCCTCACAAATTAAAAATGTCTCAGTTGGAAAAGCATGCCTTCACCGTTGTCAAAGCAGTCAAAAACTTAAGGTATTACATTTTAAATTCTCATACAGTGGTGCTGGTCCCTGACACAGCAGTCAAGTCAATCTTAACTCAACAGGAGTTAGGAAGCTTGCGCAGAAATTGGATTGCAAAGGTCCAGGAGTACGATTTAGATATAAAACCAACCAAGTTGGTAAGAGGCAAAGGCTTGTGTCAACTTATGGCCGAAAACCAAGGGTCAGAAGTTTCCGGAGAAAAGGATGATTGTACCAATGAAGTGCAAGACCGGATGGAAAATCCTGATTCACTGCCTCTGGTCCTATTTGTTGCAACCAGCGATGAGTGGTATTCTGATATTGCTTTCTTCCTCACCTACGGCGAATGCCCGGCTCACCTAACTGTAAAGGAGAAGCGCACTGTAAATCTCAAAGCAGCTAAATATGTCATCTGGGATGATGGTTTATACAAACACGGGATAGATGGTGTCTTCTTGCGGTGTGTCGACAAGCCACAGCAAGTGAAGTTACTTGAAAGTTTTCATAATTCAGCCTATGGAGGCCATTTCTCCTCTTCTGTGACAACACACAAGATAATCCGGGCCAGGTACTATTTACCGACGCTTTTCCAAGATACAGCCACCTAGGTAGCAAAGTGTGAACCTTACCAGCAATTCGTCGACAAGACCAAGTTGGCTACTTTTCCCCTCAGGCCAGTCATTGTCAACGAACCATTCAGGCAGTGGGGAATTGATTTTATCAGTGCACTCAATCCCCAATCGAGTGCCGGACATAGTTATGTCCTAACAGCAATAGATTACTTCACCAAGTGGGTGGAAGCCATACCTATCAAACATGCCACTTCCGAAGTCATTTGCAGTTTCATCAAAGAAAACATCATTGTCAGGTTTGGCGTTCCAAATAAGATTGTTGCTGATAATGCTTCTAACTTCTCTTCACAGGAAGTTATTAGTTTTTGCTACAAATATAGAATAACTTTGGCTCACGCTTCAGATTATTACCCTCAGGGAAATGGTCAAGCAGAATCCAGTAACAAAAACTTGGTGACCATCATACGAAAGCTGGTGGATAAGAATCAACGAATGTGGCACAAGTCCTTATATGACGTTTTGTGGGCAGATCGCATTACTCCCAAGAGGTATCTCGGTATGTCACCTTTTCAAGTGTTATATGGCACTGATGCCGAGCTTCCCATTTCCTTTGAAATCCCTGCTCTACGCTTGGCACAAGCAATTGAAAATGAAACTTTCCAAAATTCTCTCGAAAAGAGGATCATGTATCTAGCATAACTTGAAGAGAAGAGAGTAAGAGTGGTCGAAAAGATCACCGAGCATCAGAATCAAGTCAAGAGACTGTTCGATAAGAAAGCTAAGCAAAGAAATTTCAAGGTGGGAGACCTCGTCCTTCTATGTAACATCCTCATTTTATACTTTAGAACAAGTGAATTTTTTTTTTTTTTTAGATAATTGCATCCTGGTTCTAAATACATAATTTAGAACTCACAAATCAATAACCATTCATATAACAGACAACCATATGCAGTTGTAATGACTCGGAGTACCTCCGATCTATTCATTCCATGACTCGATAATCTATCGATCTATTCATGAGTAATAAGAGTTGGTGTTTTTATTTAACACATTACTCTTGCGGTTCTCTTCCCTAATCTGGGATTCAGAATGCTCTGTCCAAGGAATCTAACTGAATAATTGTTACTATTATTCATCGGCATCTCATCCCTTAGACTAGGTGAATTAGGACAACGCAATCAGCAGCTTGCGATACTTTTGCCAAAGATTTGAAACATACTGTTTATGTTTCGTATTCCTTAACGGCATACTCGTCAATCTGGAATACGTCCTTCACCCCATTCTTATGTTATATAGAATGTCCTACACTGACTACTGTCAGTCCTTCCTTTCACAACTGAATCACTCGGAGGCAGATTAACAAGGTGATAATGTTATATGGATGCCCACGAGGATTAGGGATATGGTGGACATACTGGTTCAACCTTGCAGTTCAACCAGTGTGTCATGATACCCCGAATCTCCTAGGAAGCCTTATAACATGACCACGTTCTTAATCGGACCCTGGGTAACTCGTGCGAAATCAAGTGTAAATCTTAGCGATCAAATGCAAAGGGTGTCGCCATAAGTCATCTGCATTGTTGTAACTTCGAGAAGATCCTAATCTTCTCAGAGGTACAACCCTGCAGTTGACTTGTGTCGTCAACCTTTAAATCCACCTCGAAAAGATCTACTTAATAACATGCGTTACGCACTTGAGTTTAAATTACTTTAAAGACATTTCCCTAAGGTTAGCCTTTTCTGATCCCTAGATTCTTTGTCTTAAGACGACCCTCCTCTATTAAACCCATTACATGGTAGAGGTATTAAGGTCAAGTTCTCATCAAGGAGTCATTAGAATACACCTGACTCTAAAGCAACAGAGTTGGACAATATCTCATAACCTTTACTTGAGATTGCCATCTGAACTCCTTTTGATTTATATCAGTTCTCTTAACTGAATTTATATCATACTTACTAGTATAAAGATATAAATGATTAGAATCCAATTTAATATTGTCCTGTCATACTCAGGACTAGGGATTAGTAATTTAATCCAGCTTGTTTAGCGTTCTGCTTAGGTTTCATTTTTTTTTTAACCTATCTTCTAGAAAGACAATTATTTAAATCCAATATTGCTTTTGCTAGAACATAAGATCTGCTAAACACTCATATGAATTCAACCACATTTCTTGTAAGCTTTCATTGTCAATCAAAAAAGCATCCAAATTATACAATGGTAACAATGCCCCTTCGTTACATAAACCAAAGAAGGTCAACTATCAGAATGAGAATACAACACATAAGTATCAAACACTTATTTCCATTCCTTTCAAAAATTATACAATTACATTTTATGCAAGCAGCATACTTGATACAATGCTTAATGGAAAAGAAACATCTTTTCACATATAATACATTTATAAAATCAAGCTGTAATTCATTTTAAACAATTAAATAATCTGATCATCCTGTCAGATCTGCATTGTTGTTACCACTTACGGCAACCATCTACAAAAATAGTCAACATGAGTCAGTTCAATGAACTGAGCATGATAAGCACTAACTTTTAAAACAATTGCAATCCATCAATTGTTTTCATTAAACACCCTGTTTAAATGAGATCAAATATCCACATAAGTAAACATATTCAGACTATGCCCTTGTATACAAAATGATTACAAATATGTAACTCTATCATTGTTACAAAATAGTCTTGATCACTTTCTAATATTTCATCAAATATTAAAAATCAAGGAACAAATGTACACAAACAATCATTAAATCCAAAATCACAACATTGGACAGATCGTTTCATTCATCCAAAAAGGGGATTATCATAACAATTCGGGATTCACCAATATGTTACAAAACAATTCCCACTGTTAGACATATATCAACAATTATTAAATAAAAGAAGAGGAAGAACCAAATCATTCATACTTCCTTTCACATTAGTTCATTACTGTACCGTCTTCACATATGAAAAACATTCAACCAGGAGGGATATGAACAAGTCGTGAGCCAACATAGCGACTCTACTATCGGGTATATGGAATTTTACGAGGAGGAATCTGACGAGGAAGAAGGTACACAAGGATATGTGAGTGGACAATCATATGGCTGGTTTACCCACTCGCAAGGAAAAGAAGCAGAGGTCGCTGCCCATGTGTAGAAGGAAAAGGCCATGTCAAACGTGCCTCCAACCATTACAAAGAGAGGTAATCCCCTACCCACTCAGCCTGTCAATAGGTCTTTTTCAAAGAGAGATTTTGCTCCTATATCTCCTCCAAACCAGCCCTCTCATATTCCTATCAAGGCCAGTAATCCTACCCTATCATCGCACAGTGAGGGACTCATTCCTTCACCAGCGACAACCTTTGGCGCATTTGATATTATAGATCATGCTAAAAGACTAAGATCCAAATTGCTAAAGCTGAGTACTTCAGTCCAAACCCCAAACAGCTGATAAGGTTAACTAAATATATTAAAGTCAAACTGTCATATCTCCCCAAGTTCCCCTGAAAGGAATCCTTTCCACTCCTCCTGCATCCCGCATAAATGTTGCTTCAACATCCGCATCAGGCAAGATATAAACCTTTCGACCTCTCCTCTCCTAATCAATGGCCACAAGTTAAGTAACTGCATAATTGATTTTGGGGCTCTGATAACGCCATGCCAGCAAAAGTTGCTCATGCTCTGGGCCTTACCCTTACCAAGCCTTTTGGCAGATGTTATTCCTTGGAAACCAAGCAGGTTCCGTTGATTAGTCAAATCAAAGATGCGCAATTTGCATTTGCGGCATTCCCAGAGAAAAGAGTAAAAGATGACCGTCCTCGTTGTGACATCCTAGCAGCCTATGGAATACTGCTGGGAAGGAGTTTTTGTAGTGAGGTTGGAGGAGAAATTCATATGACTGGTCCAACGCTAGAAAATCCCCGTCAAATGTGTGATGCAGGCTTTCGAGCCAGAATCACAAAAGAAATACTTGGTTACTAACTCTAAAGACCCCAAGCTCAAATTCTTTTCAAATCATCAGGATGGGGAAACTATTTCTTGTCTACCGAGTCCAAAAAAATGGGTGTCCTCATCCAAAAAAGAAGATCTTAACAAGATCTAGAATTTGCAATTTGATGGGCATTGCGTGACAAGTGGATGTGGCAACCGGAGTCGTGCTAATATCTCCCGAGGAAGAAATTATTCCTCTCTTTTTAAGTTGCATTTTTTCAACACAAATAACACTGCTGAGTATGTATCTCTGTTACTCGGCATGCAGGCCGCAAGAGAGAGAGGGATCAAAAATTTGAAACGTACAAGGTGATGCAGAGCTAGTCGTGAATCAAGTTAAAAGGATATATCAAGTAAGATGAGAGGCTCAGGCACTACCGTAATTGCGGTGTGGGACAGCATCGAGGAATTTTACGCCTTTTCATTGAGGCCATTCACAGAGCTCAGAATGACATGGCTGATTCATTGGCCATTTCAGCATCCCTCATGCTCCCTCACACAGGTTGAAAACAAACAAATACACCATTGAGATGGTTTTCTACCCAAGTGTTCAAGACAATTCTCAACATTGGCAAGTATTTCAACATGACAATCAACTCATTGCCTTTCTAGAAAGGTGGAAAATTTCAAGGATTGCATTTTGAAGGATCCACTTCTATGTGATGTGAATCAGTCACCGATCAAAGGATGAATCCAAAGGGAACAACGGCATATGTCAGCTTAGGGAGTAAAATTCCGAAGGGCCTAGTTTCTTTAGAACATTGTTCGATAGGCATGACCGTTTGTAAAAAATAAAAGGTGAGATGGTATGGGCTCCTCCCCAGAAACTGAAACTGGTCAATTTAGGTTCGGTAGAAACGTCCATAATTTGTGAACATTGGAAAATGTTGGCACCCCGAAGAGAAGCGGGAGTTTGTCAAAATGCTGAAGAAATACATGGATGGAAGGGGCAGGGGCCGATGCCGATCTAAATTCTTTTAAGCCAAGAGATGTTCAAAATGACATCCCATTGAAAGAAGACGTCAAAGCCTTTTGCGCACAAGCCAGAGCATTATAGACCCTAAAGTCTCAGGTACTATCCAAGGCGGAAATTAGAAAATGTTGGAATGTGAGAATCAATTTTTTCCTTCCAGCACAGTACGTGGGTAGCAAACATGAATGCGCAGTCACAACAAGAAAAAATGGGTGAAATACGCATATGCGTAGATTTTCGAAACTTGAATCAGGGCTTCCTTAAAAGACAACTACCACTCCCTATAATGGATCAAGTCGACAAGCGTAATATGGATCAGAAATACTGTCCATGCTTAATGGTTTTTCAGGCTACAATCAAATTGAAGTCTCACCTGAGATCAATTTAAAATAGCATTCACTACTCCATTGTGGTACGTTTCCTACAACACGATGCCTTTCAACCTAACCAATGTTGGCACCACTTTCAGCGGGCCATGGACCTTGCATCAAAGGTATGATGGGGAAGGTCATTATCGTTTATCTGGATGACTTGACTGTCTTCTCTAAAAAATGAAGTGATCATTGTGATCATCTGGAGCAAGTATTGGCCAAATGCCAAGAGCATGAAATTTCCCTAAACCTGAAAAAATTCTATTTTTGGAGTCACATGAGGAAATTTGCTAGGGCATGTTGTTAGCAAAGAAGGAACGAAGATAGATACCGAAAGAGTTAAGGCTATTCAGGAGCCTTACTCTACCTATAAGGTAAGACCGGCGTTCACTCTTTGAATTTTCTTAGGTGCTTTGTTCCTGACTTTGCTGAAAAGACTCGTCATATATTGGACATGATGAAAGGATCACCAACTTTTTGGTGGAACGAGGAAGGAAAAGGTCATTTGAAGAAATAAAATCTTCCGTCGCTCACGCACCAGTCCTGGTATGTCCTGATTTCTCCAAGGATTTTATCATGTATAGCTATGCATCTGAGCATTACTATGTCTGCCATCTTGATGCAAAGAATTCTGAGGATGTTGAATCTCCGATTGCGTTCATGAGCTCTCCTCTCAAGCCTCACAAATTAAAAATGTCTCAGTTGGAAAAGCATGCCTTCACCGTTGTCAAAGCAGTCAAAAACTTAAGGTATTACATTTAAATTCTCATACAGTGGTGCTGGTCCCTGACACAGCAGTCAAGTCAATCTTAACTCAACAGGAGTTAGGAAGCTTGCGCAGAAATTGGATTGCAAAGGGTCCAGGAGTACGATTTAGATATAAAACCAACCAAGTTGGTAAGAGGCAAAGGCTTGTGTCAACTTATGGCCGAAAACCAAGGGTCAGAAGTTTCCGGAGAAAAGGATGATGTACCAATGAAGTGCAAGACCGGATGGAAAATCCTGATTCACTGCCTCTGGTCCTATTTGTTGCAACCAGCGATGAGTGGTATTCTGATATTGCTTTCTTCCTCACCTACGGCGAATGCCCGGCTCACCTAACTGTAAAGGAGAAGCGCACTGTAAATCTCAAAGCAGCTAAATATGTCATCTGGGATGATGGTTTATACAAACACGGGATAGATGGTGTCTTCTTGCGGTGTGTCGACAAGCCACAGCAAGTGAAGTTACTTGAAAGTTTCATAATTCAGGCCTATGGAGGCCATTTCTCCTCTTCTGTGACAACACACAAGATAATCCGGGCCAGGTACTATTTACCGACGCTTTTCCAAGATACAGCCACCTAGGTAGCAAAGTGTGAACCTTACCAGCAATTCGTCGACAAGACCAAGTTGGCTACTTTTCCCCTCAGGCCAGTCATTGTCAACGAACCATTCAGGCAGTGGGGAATTGATTTTATCAGTGCACTCAATCCCCAATCGAGTGCCGGACATAGTTATGTCCTAACAGCAATAGATTACTTCACCAAGGGGTGGAAGCCATACCTATCAAACATGCCACTTCCGAAGTCATTTGCAGTTTCATCAAAGAAAACATCATTGTCAGGTTTGGCGTTCCAAATAAGATTGTTTGCTAGATAATGCTTCTAACTTCTCTTCACAGGAAGTTATTAGTTTTTGCTACAAATATAGAATAACTTTGGCTCACGCTTCAGATTATTACCCTCAGGGAAATGGTCAAGCAGAATCCAGTAACAAAAACTTGGTGACCATCATACGAAAGCTGGTGGATAAGAATCAACGAATGTGGCACAAGTCCTTATATGACGTTTTGTGGGCAGATCGCATTACTCCCAAGAGGTATCTCGGTTATGTCACCTTTTCAAGTGTTATATGGCACTGATGCCGAGCTTCCCATTTCCTTTGAAATCCCTGCTCTACGCTTGGCACAAGCAATTGAAAATGAAACTTTCCAAAATTCTCTCGAAAAGAGGATCATGTATCTAGCATAACTTGAAGAGAAGAGAGTAAAGAGTGGTCGAAAGATCACCGAGCATCAGAATCAAGTCAAGAGACTGTTCGATAAGAAAGCTAAGCAAAGAAATTTCAAGGTGGGAGACCTCGTCCTTCTATGTACCATCCTCATTTTATACTTTAGAACAAGTGAATTTTTTTTTTTTTTTAGAATAATTGCATCCTGGTTCTAAATACATAATTTAGAACTCACAAATCAATAACCATTCATATAACAGACAACCATATGCAGTTGTAATGACTCGGAGTACCTCCGATCTATTCATTCCATGACTCGATAATCTATCGATCTATTCATGAGTAATAAGAGTTGGTGTTTTTATTTAACACATTACTCTTGCGGTTCTCTTCCCTAATCTGGGATTCAGAATGCTCTGTCCAAGGAATCTAACTGAATAATTGTTACTATTATTCATCGGCATCTCATCCCTTAGACTAGGTGAATTAGGACAACGCAATCAGCAGCTTGCGATACTTTTGCCAAGATTTGAAACATACTGTTTATGTTTCGTATTCCTTAACGGCATACTCGTCAATCTGGAATACGTCCTTCACCCCATTCTTATGTTATATAGAATGTCCTACACTGACTACTGTCAGTCCTTCCTTTCACAACTGAATCACTCGGAGGCAGATTAACAAGGTGATAATGTTATATGGATGCCCACGAGGATTAGGGATATGGTGACATACTGGTTCAACCTTGCAGTTCAACCAGTGTGTCATGATACCCCGAATCTCCTAGGAAGCCTTATAACATGACCACGTTCTTAATCGGACCCTGGGTAACTCGTGCGAAAATCAAGTGTAAATCTTAGCGATCAATGCAAAGGGTGTCGCCATAAGTCATCTGCATTGTTGTAACTTCGAGAAGATCCTAATCTTCTCAGAGGTACAACCCTGCAGTTGACTTGTGTCGTCAACCTTTAAATCCACCTCGAAAAGATCTACTTAATAACATGCGTTACGCACTTGAGTTAAATTACTTTAAAGACATTTCCCTAAGGTTAGCCTTTTCTGATCCCTAGATTCTTTGTCTTAAGACGACCCTCCTCTATTAAACCCATTACATGGTAGAGGTATTAAGGTCAAGTTCTCATCAAGGAGTCATTAGAATACACCTGACTCTAAAGCAACAGAGTTGGACAATATCTCATAACCTTTACTTGAGATTGCCATCTGAACTCCTTTTGATTTATATCAGTTCTCTTAACTGAATTTATATCATACTTACTAGTATAAAGATATAAATGATTAAGAATCCAATTTAATATTGTCCTGTCATACTCAGGACTAGGGATTAGTAATTTAATCCAGCTTGTTTAGCGTTCTGCTTAGGTTCATTTTTTTTTTAACCTATCTTCTAGAAAGACAATTATTTAAATCCAATATTGCTTTTGCTAGAACAATAAGATCTGCTAAACACTCATATGAATTCAACCACATTTCTTGTAAGCTTTCATTGTCAATCAAAAAAGCATCCAAATTATACAATGGTAACAATGCCCCTTCGTTACATAAACCAAAGAAGGTCAACTATCAGAATGAGAATACAACACATAAGTATCAAACACTTATTTCCATTCCTTTCAAAATTATACAATTACATTTTATGCAAGCAGCATACTTGATACAATGCTTAATGGAAAAGAAACATCTTTTCACATATAATACATTTATAAAATCAAGCTGTAATTCATTTTAAACAATTAAATAATCTGATCATCCTGTCAGATCTGCATTGTTTTTACCACTTACGGCAACCATCTACAAAATAGTCAACATGAGTCAGTTCAATGAACTGAGCATGATAAGCACTAACTTTTAAAACAATTGCAATCCATCAATTGTTTTCATTAAACACCCTGTTTAAATGAGATCAAATATCCACATAAGTAAACATATTCAGACTATGCCCTTGTAATACAAAATGATTACAAATATGTAACTCTATCATTGTTACAAAATAGTCTTGATCACTTTCTAATATTTCATCAAATATTAAAAATCAAGGAACAAATGTACACAAACAATCATTAAATCCAAAATCACAACATTGGACAGATCGTTTCATTCATCCAAAAGGGGATTATCATAACAATTCGGGATTCCACCAATATGTTACAAAACAATTCCCACTGTTAGACATATATCAACAATTATTAAATAAAAGAAGAGGAAGAACCAAATCATTCATACTTCCTTTCACATTAGTTCATTACTGTACCGTCTTCACATATGAAAAACATTCAACCAGTATGTATATGAACAAGTCAGACAAGCCACAGAAGGATCGATGTTTTAAATCAAGAAATAAAACACAGCAAAACTCCTGTATAGCAACTAACACATCAACAATCCATATATCAACCTTAAGCCCAATACTAGTTCCTTTTACACAGTAAGGCTTTTTCGAACCAAGTTTGAAATCAAAAGAACCTCTAGTATATCCTGGTCAACAACAGGCTTTATAACACTAATACTGATGCTTCCATAAGACCATGCAGAGATTACCTTACTAATACCGTAACACACACTGCCTCATCCAATTAGTAAATCAGAAAGGAACATATCATCCTGTACATACATCTGTACGTAATCGGAGTTGGTCAAATAGCACTCACGATTTACTTATACAGAGTCACGTTACTTGATACAAACCATTACTCAGGAAAAATTTCCCAATATCAAACAACAGTATATCAAGTCAAGTTCTCAACTGAGGCAAAAGAAGATACAGGTTAACTTCCACAATTCTACTGAACCCGAACAACAGTGGAATGACAAATGATTGCCAATGTTTCCTTCTGGACAAGTAAATGGTGTACATATTAAAACTCAGGAAAGAAATTTTAATCACTGATTTCAAACAAAGAATTCAATTGAACCCTTGCCAATGCGACACAATGGTATTCTTACGAATAACAGAGATCAAAATACAAATTATTCCCTTAAGTCGTTGGAGCAACAATTTCTAAAATTCATCTATGATCAACCATGAACAGTGATTTAAAAAAATAAATCATTCAATCGACTCCACATAGTCATTCAATTTAAAAACGAATGTAATTCTATATTTACATTGCATACTGTTACGGGTTAATATCCATGACCTAACTCATTAAGCCAATATACAAGATGTCAAACTATTCACAGAAATCCATCAAGGCAAAATAAACATCACGAGTTCAATCTCAGGCTTATACAGAAGCCAAAAGAAGCAAGATACCCTCCACAGGGTCAAACAACAGGATAACCCAACAGTCCTAATTGAAACAGTTACACTGTCCATCTGTCAAAAATTCAACTGAGTCCTAACAATCAGTAACGAAATAATGTAAGATGATAAATCATCCGTGCCAACAATGGCAACATTGTAATCAGGAAAAAACAAACCAGAATACTGAATTTCCAAAACAAAGAATCCAACGATACCCTTACCAACATTTTCGCACAAGATGGCACAGGAAAGAAACGTAGAATTTCATCCAAAGAGTATAAACCACAAACTCTTGCAACACGAAGGTAAAATAACAGAGGTCGTGCTACCCGTTACTCTTCGAGCACAAAATCAAATTACCAGTATCCAAATAGATATTCAAACGAAGTTCAACAGTGGTCCACAATACGAATCATTCAATGGACTCAACAGAGTTGTCTGAATAAAATACATATATCCATACTGTACACTGTCAACGGTTTAGATCCCGTTACCCAAATAACAAGGAAAAACAACTACCACTGAGTCAAAAGGAAAACTGTAACACAATAGTTACCTATTCCCAAACCATTTTAAAAGACAGAGCGACACCCAAAAAGTATCATTAGCCACTGTCACTAAAAACCACAACAGGGCTTTCAAAGGTTCAACAAACTGAACAATCAAACAGTTCCATTAATATTCTTCCGACTGTTTCCAAAACAAGAATCGACGACCAAAAATCGACAACATAACAATCAATGGTCTATACCCATCACAGGAAAAATTCATGGGCTCACGCCGAACAGGCCGAGCAATCATACATTTCACATGTTTCGCATAATCAATCCAAAATGCAAACACAAGGAAATAATGCCACAGTTCGAAATTAATAAACACCCATCAGAAGATAAATGAAATTTCAAACCAGAAGAGATACAGTACCAAGAAAAATCAACACAAGATATCCATAGATAAACATCTAATTTCTTAAATCATTTGAACAGAGTTGTTCTAATGAAATCACTTGAAAGACAGCAAAATATTTAAAGGTTAGGGCCTAACATGCCTGTATTTTTGCTCAAATTTCTGAGGCAGACCACTGGAAGAGCTCGTGCTTCCTTTTCCTTTTCCAAGTTAGAGCGATCAACAAAATTTTGCTATCTCCATGGCATATATATTCTCCTTGCCAGAGAAAAGAGCTAGATAACCTCATGTTCGCCATGCAACACAAAGAAGACTGGTGCGAAGAACCAGTGAACAGGCAGAGGAGAAATCCGAAAATCGCGACAAGCCAAACAAACCAACAAACTTCCCATTTGCATGCCTTCTCGCGAGTTCCAAGCTCGACTACCGAGAATATTGAATGCAATTAAACCAACTTTCCCCGCTAAGACTCCACTTCCACCGACCGCCAGAATTGGGCGACAGTCCAATGAAAAACTCAAGTTCATTTCTAGTTTTGGTGACCTACCACGTCTGAACAGGTAGCCATTGCCTAAACCTCTGCCATGACCTGTCCCTCATCCTTATCCATGCATTAATTGTCATAGAAACGCCGCCATGGTTCGCACCCCTCCATAGGCCCCTTTACAATCTTGTTCATAGTTAGGTTAGTATCTTAGGTTAGAATTTAGGATAACACATATTCTAACCAAATTACATGTAGTTACTTAGGACATTAACACCATAGCCTAGGTCTAGGTTAGATTAACACTATCTAACTCCCTAGGTTAGGTTTAGTTTTAGGTTACTAACCATTAATAATTCCAGTTAGGTCTACGTTCTGTACACTCAGAAAAGACCTATATCATACCTTCTTGAACAGGGTTAGCTCCTGTTCTGCTGCAGAATCATATGTAACCGATTATTACCTGGTCCACGATCGAGACCTTCCAGATATACTTCGATATCGGGAACCAATTTTTTCAAAAGATCAGCCTGAGTCATACTCCTACACTAGCTTAATCAATGCTTCCATACCTTACTAACCTGTTCAAGGTCTGTGATTTTAATTCATCACGAACAAATTTAAAGCAATACTTGGATCAATTCCACTGATCCAAGACTAGGTATTATAGATGGATAACTCGATAATTTATTCCGAGATCAGATTAACTCAGATACAAGATGAATAGATAAAAGAGTCTAATCATATTACTGACTCAGTCAAGATATCTGCAATCTGCAAAGAAATTATAGTACATATCGAGCATGATTTCTAAATCAAGGAACACATCCTTATACAAGAAATCACATATCAACACTTATATGCCTAGGAGAAAAGTAACAACAGTTCAGGGTTTTTACATGCTTCCCTCCTAAAAATATTCATTGTCTCGATGAATTACATATTAAATTAACCTTCAGGTCAATCAATTTATTAGTACACAAACAATGTGACTACTTCCATATTAAATAGTTCCAAAAATCAATTCACAACACATTTTATTCAACCTGAATAAAGTCTGCCTTCATCTGGCTTTCATAAATACTTATAAATAATAAGTTCATAAAGTATGTTTTGTCAACAGAATTCATTCTGTTGAAAAAGAGAAGGAAAAGCAATTTCATCTCTTCCAGATTTTCCCAAGTTGCACTTTCTTCGCTAAACTGGTCCCACTGGACCTTACATTGCTGTATATCATGATTTCTTAAATGCAATGGTGAGTTTCCCATCACTCGTGTGGGTTTAAACCATGATTATTCCTGGGTCTGGACCTGCAAGGAATTCCAATTTAAAACATGTGACAGATTTGAAACGTATTTCTTAGCAAAGAATATGGAAAACATCATGCATGCGAGATAAAGCAGGTGGCAATGCTAACGATAAGCTACAGGAGTGATTATTCGCAATTTCGAAAGTCCCACAAATCGAGGTGACAACTTGGCAGCCTTGCCAAAAGTTATAGAACTATTTTGGGTTTAACACCGAGGAAAACCTTATCACCAAGCTCAAACCTTCTATCAGACCCGCTTAAGGCAGCATAGCTCTTCTGTCTAGTCCGCTGCTTCCTTTAATCGTTCCGAATCAACTTAACTTGCTGTTCCATTTCTGTGAGAATCTCTGGTCCAATTACCACTCTATCCTCAACACTGTCCCACTAACAGGGGTTCTGCACTTCTTCCGTAAAGTGCTTCAAATGGGGCCATCCTTAAGAGATGAATGATAAGTGTTCTTGTATGCGAACTCACTAATGGAAGATAACTCTTCCCATTTATACTGTTGATCCATGCAATACATTCGCAACATGTCCTCCAACACTTGAATTTACCCTCTCAGTTGTCCATCCGTTTCCGGATGATATGCAGAAACTGAAGTTTAGTTTCATTCCAAAAGCTGCGTTAAGTGTTTGCCAAAACCTTGACGTCATTCTAGGATCCTGTCAGATATAATCAGTTCTGGTACATCACCATGTAATCTGAAAATTTCGTGTACGAATCTCTTGGCCAGCACTGGTGAATCATCCTTTAGTATTCCAGCGATGAAATGAGCTACCTTGGTCAGTTTATCTACAACTACCAGGATAACATCATGTTATTCCTGGACATAGGTAGTCCTTGTACAAAATCATGGTTATTACTTTCCATTTGTACTGCGGTATGCTATGAGGATATAACAGTCCAGCAGGGTGCATATGTTCTGCCTCACCCGCTGACATTCCAAACAATGAGTCACAAAATTAATCACATCCTTTTTCATACCTTTCCAGAAGTATTGTTGTTTCAAATCAGCAAGCATTTTTGTGATACCTGGGGTCCAGAGAAAGGGAATTGTGAAATTCAACTAACAACTTCTTCTCAATCGTTCAGCATAGGTACATATACCCTATTTTCATATCGCAAGATTCCTTCATTATCAAAATGAAAACCTTTATACCTTATATCTTAGGTTCTGAACAAGCGCTGGCTTTTACTTGCTGAAGTATGCATCTGATTCTGAAGCACTTTTACCTCGTCTTTAAAACTGAGTTTCTTAAGTTATAAGAGCAGAAATGTGCTCCTCCGACTTAGAGCATCAGCTACTCTATTCTCCTTCCCTTTGATATAGCTAATATCAAGTCCATATTGTGATAAAAATTCTAACCACCTTCTTTGTCTGGCATTCAGATTGGGCTGAGTAAAAATATATTTCAGTCCCAAGTGATCATTGTTCAACTCAAAAGGTCTCCCAAGTAAGTAGTGTCTCCAGACTTGAAGTGCATGAACAATGGCAAAGCAAGTTCCCAATCATGAGGGGCATAATTCAGCTCATGTATCTTAAGTTTCTACTTTCATAAGCAATGACTTGATCATTTTGTAGCAAAACACCTCCAAGGCCTTCCCCAAGAGCATCCGTTACAACAGTAAAATTCCCATTAGGGTCTGGTACAGCTAATATAGGTGTAGAAGTCAACTGGTCTCTTTCATACTTTTGAAAGCCGCTTTGCACTTGTCATTCCATATGAATTTCTTATCCTTCTTTTGCAAGAATTTATTGGTGCAGCTATCTTAGCAAAATCCTTTACAATTTTCTATAGTAACACAGCAAGACCCATGAAGCTTCTTACTTTCATGCACATTCTTTGGTGCAGGCCACTCAGTTATTGCCACTATTTTGAAGGATCTACAACAATTCCTTCTTTACTTATGACATGACCCAAATAGTGAACTTCTGAATCAAAGAAAGAACATTTGGATAACTTACCAATACAACTTTCCTTCTTTCTCAAAATTTCCAAAAATATCTTCAGATGCTCATTGTGCTCCTCAACACTTTTATAATAAATGAGAATATCGTCCAAGAATACAAGTACAAACTTGTCCAGTATGCTTGAAAAATATGTTCATTAAATTCATAAAGGCTGCAGGTGCATTAGTTAACCCGAAGGGTAGAACTGTGAATTCATAATGTCCCGTACCTTGTTCGGAAAGCTGTTTTATGAATATCTTCCTCTTTAATTCTTAGGCTGATGATAACCAATCGAAGGTCTATCTAGAATAACTGGCTGCTTCCACGAATCTGATCCAACAGTCGTCCGTCCTTGGAAGTGGATAGCGTTCTTGATTGTTCTTTGTTCAACATCCTATAATCATACACACCGTAGTGTTCCCATCCTTCTTTTTCACGAATATTACAGGCCACCCAAGGAGAACCACTTGGTCTATCATCCTTTAGACAAAGTTCTTGCACTGTGCCTTAAGCGACTAACTCTGTAGTAGTCCATTCCGATAGGCGCTTGGAAATAGGTTCCGTTCCAGGCTTGATTTCAATGGTAAGTAACATTCTCTCTTGGGGGGTAACCCTGGCTATTCTCTCAAGAAAAACTCCCTGAAACCTTGCTAAAAGAGGGAACGTTCATAAATCATCATCTTCTTTGAATTCAATATCTTTACCGCATAAAGGGTACTCGTATTTTAGCCTTTTAAGCTGCATAGCTGACCGTTTTTCTAACTGAAATTTACCCTTTCACACCTTGAATCTCTGAGTTGCCTAACAATCAGTAACGAAAATAATGTAAGATGATAAATCATCCGTGCCAACAATGGCAACATTGTAATCAGGAAAAAACAAACCAGAATACTGAATTTCCAAAACAAAGAATCCAACGATACCCTACCAAACATTTTTCGCACAAGATGGCACAGGAAAGAAACGTAGAATTTCATCCAAAGAGTATAAACCACAAACTCTTGCAACACGAAGGTAAAATAACAGAGGTCGTGCTACCCGTTACTCTTCGAGCACAAATCAAATTACCAGTATCCAAATAGATATTCAAACGAAGTTCAACAGTGTTCCACAATACGAATCATTCAATGGACTCAACAGAGTCGTCCGAATAAAATACATATATCCATACTGTACACTGTCAACGGTTTTAGATCCCGTTACCCAAATAACAAGGAAAAAACAACTACCACTGAGTCGAAAGGAAAACTGTAACACAATAGTTACCTGTTCCCAAACCATTTTAAAAGACAGAGCGACACCCAAAAAAGTATCATTAGCCACTGTCACTAAAAACCACAACAGGGCTTTCAAAGGTTCAACAAACTGATCAATCATACAATAACCATCGGTATCCTTCTATACAGTTTCCACAACAAGAAGTGGCGACCACAAATCAACAACATAATAGTGGTCTATACCTAACACAGGTATATTCTATGCGCTCACGCCGAACAGGCAGAGCATTCATACTCTTTATAAATAAATATCTCACATATTTAAGCCAGAATGCAATACACAAAGAAATAATGCCACTGTTCGAATTTAATAAACACCCAACAAGAAGATAAATGAAGATTTCGAACCAGAAGAGATACAGTACCAAGAAAAATCACACAAGACATCCATAGATAAACATCTAATTTCTTAAATCATTTGAACAGAGTTGTTCTAATGAAATCACTTGAAAGACATCAAGATATTTAAAGGTTAGGGCCTAACATGCCTGTATTTTTGCTCAAATTTCTGAAGCAGACCACTGGAAGAGCTCGTGCTTCCTTTTCCTTTTCCAAGTTAGAGCGATCAACAAAATTTTGCTATCTCCATGGCATATATATTCTCCTTGCCAGAGAAAAGAGCTAGATAACCTCATACTTCCCCATGCAACACAAAGAAGACTGGTGCGAAGAACCAGTGAACAGGCAGAGAGAAATCCGAAAATCGCGACAAGCCAAACAAACCAACAAAATTCCCGTTTGCATGCCTTCTCGCGAGTTCCGAGATCGACTACCGAGAATATTGAATGCAATTAAACCAACTTTCCCGCTAAGACTCCACTTCCACCGACCGCCAGAATTGGCGACAGTCCAATGAAAACTCAAGTTCATTTCTAGTTTTGGCGACCTGCCACGTCTGAACAGGTTAGCCGTTGCCTAAACCTCCGCCATGACCTGTCCCTCATCCTTATCCATGCATTAAATGTCATAGAAAACGTCGCCCATGGTTCGCACCCCTCCATAGGCCCCTTTACAATCTTGTTCATAGTTAGGTTAGTATCTTAGGTTAGAATTTAGGATAACACATATTCTAACCACATTACATGTAGTTACTAACTTAGGACATTAACACATAGCCTAGGTCTAGGTTAGATTAACACTAATCTAACCCCTAGGTTAGGTTTTAGTTTTAGGTTACTAACCATTAATAATTCCAGTTAGGTCTACATTCTGTACACTCAGAAAAGACCTATATCATACCTTCTTGAACAGGGTTAGCTCCTGTTCTGCTGCAGAATCGTATGTAACTGAATTATTACCTGGTCCACGATCGAGACCTTCCAGATATACTTCGATATCGGGAACCAATTTATTTCACAAGATCAGCCTGAGTCATACTCCTGACTAGCTTAATCAATGCTTCCATACCTTGCAACCTGTTCAAGGTCTGTGATTTTAATTCATCACGAACAAATTTAAAGCAATACTTGGATCAATTCCACTGATCCAAGACTAGGTATTATAGATGGATAACTCTATAATTTATTCCGAGATCAGATTAAACTCAGATACAAAATGAAATAGATAAAAGAGTCTAATCATATTCTGACTCAGTCAAGATCTGCAATCTGCAAAGAAATTACAGTACATATCAAGCATGATTTCTAAATCGAGGAACACATCCTTATACAAGAAATCACATATCAACACTTGTATGCCCAGGAGAAAGTAACAACAGTTCAGGGTGTTACATGCTTCCCTCCTAAAAAGATTCATCGTCCCGATGAATTACATATTAAATTAACCTTCAGGTCAATCAATTTATTAGTACACAAACAATGTGACTACTTCCATATTAAATAGTTCCAAAAATCAATGTCACAACACATTTTATTCAACCTGAATAAAGTCTGCCTTCATCTGGCTTTCATAAATACTTATAAATAATAAGTTCATAAAAGTATGTTTTGTCAACAGAATTTCATTCTGTTGAAAAAGAGAAGGAAAAGCAATTTTCATCTCTTCCAGATTTTCCCAAGTTGCACTTTCTTCGCTAAACTGGTCCCACTGGACCTTACATTGCTGTATATCACGATTTCTTAAATGCAATTGGCGAGTTTCCAGCACTCGTGTGGGTTTAACCACGATTATTCCTGGGTCTTGGACCTGCAAGGAATTCCAATTTAAAACATGTGACAGATCTGAAACGTATTTCTTAAGCAAAGAAATATGGAAAACATCATGCATGCGAGATAAAGCAGGTGGCAATGCTAAACGATAAGCTACAGGATTGATTATTTCGACAATTTCGAAAGGTCCCACAAATCGAGGTGACAACTTGGCAGCCTTGCCAAAAGTTATAGAACTCTTTCTGGGTTTAACACGAAGGAAAACCTTATCACCAAGCTCAAACCTTCTATCAACCCGCTTAAGGTCAGCATAGCTCTTCTGTCTATCCGCTGCTTCCTTTAATCGTTCACGAATCAGCTTAACTTGCTGTTCCATTTCTGTGAGAATCTCTGGTCCAATTACCACTCTATCCTCAACACTGTCCCAACTAACAGGGGTTCTGCACTTTCTTCCGTAAAGTGCTTCAAATGGTGCCATCTTAAGAGATGAATGATAAGTGTTGTTGTATGCGAACTCAACTAATGGAAGATACTCTTCCCATTTATACTGTTGATCCATGCAATACATTCGCAACATGTCCTCCAACACTTGATTTACCCTCTCAGTTTGTCCATCCGTTTCCGGATGATATGCAGAACTGAAGTTTAGTTTCGTTCCAAGAGCTGCGTTAAGCGTTTGCCAAAACCTTGACGTCATTCTAGGATCCCTGTCAGATATAATCAGTTCTGGTACACCATGTAATCTAAAAATTTCGTGTACGAATCTCTTGGCCAGCACTGGTGAATCATCCTTTAGATTTCCAACGATGAAATGAGCTACCTTGGTCAGTTTATCTACAACTACCAGGATAACATCATGTTTATTCCTGGACATAGGTAGTCCTTGTACAAAATCCATGGTTATTACTTGCCATTTGTACTGCGGTATGCTATGAGGATATAACAGTCCAGCAGGGTGCATATGTTCTGCCTTCACCCGCTGACATTCCAAACAATGAGTCACAAAATTAATCACATCCTTTTTCATACCTTTCCAGAAGTATTGCTGTTTCAAATCAGCAAGCATTTTTGTGATACCTGGGTGTCCAGAGAAAGGTGAATTGTGAAATTCAACTAACAACTTCTTTCTCAAATCGTTCAGCATAGGTACATATACCCTGTTTTCATATCGCAAGATTCCTTCATTATCAAAATGAAAACCTTTATACCTTATATCCTTAGGTTCTGCAGCAAGCGCTGCTTTTACTTGCTGAAAGTATGCATCTGATTCTGAAGCACTTTTTACCTCGTCTTTAAACTGAGTTCTTAATGTTATAAGAGCAGAAATGTGCCTCCTACGACTTAGAGCATCAGCTACTCTATTCTCCTTCCCTTTGATATAGCTAATATCAAAGTCATATTGTGATAAAAATTCTAACCACCTTCTTTGTCTGGCATTCAGATTGGGCTGAGTAAAAATATATTTCAGTCCCAAGTGATCAGTTTTCAACTCAAAAGGTTTCCCAAGTAAGTAGTGTCTCCAGACTTGAAGTGCATGAACAATGGCAGCAAGTTCCAAATCATGAGGGGCATAATTCAGCTCATGTATCTTAAGTTTTCTACTTTCATAAGCAATGACTTGATCATTTTGTAGCAAAACACCTCCAAGGCCTTCCCCAGAAGCATCCGTTACAACAGTAAAATTCCCATTAGGGTCTGGTACAGCTAATATAGGTGCAGAAGTCAACTGGTCTTTCAGACTTTTGAAAGCCGCTTCGCACTTGTCATTCCATATGAATTTCTTATCCTTCTTTTGCAATGAAGTTATTGGTGCAGCTACCTTAGAAAAATCCTTTACAAATTTTCTATAGTAACCAGCAAGACCCATGAAGCTTCTTACTTCATGCACATTCTTTGGTGCAGGCCACTCAGTTATTGCCACTATTTTTGAAGGATCTACAGCAATTCCTTCTTTACTTATGACATGACCCAAATAGTGAACTTCTGAATCAAAGAAAGAACATTTGGATAACTTACCATACAACTTTCTCTTTCTCAAAATTTCCAAAACTATCTTCAGATGCTCATTGTGCTCCTCAACACTTTTAGAATAAATGAGAATATCGTCCAAGAATACAAGTACAAACTTGTCCAGGTATTCTTGAAAAATATTGTTCATTAAATTCATAAAGGCTGCAGGTGCATTAGTTAACCCGAAGGGTAGAACTGTGAATTCATAATGTCCGTACCTTGTTCGGAAAGCTGTTTTATGAATATCTTCCTCTTTAATTCTTAGCTGATGATAACCAGATCGAAGGTCTATCTTAGAATAAACTGCTGCTCCACGCATCTGATCAAACAGATCGTCGATCCTTGGAAGTGGATATCGGTTCTTGATTGTTGCTTTGTTCAACATCCGATAATCAATACACAGCCTTAGTGTTCCATCCTTCTTTTTCACGAATATTACAGGCGCACCCCAAGGTGAAACACTTGGTCTAATCAATCCTTTAGACAAAAGTTCTTGCAACTGTGCCTTAAGCTCGACTAACTCTGTAGTAGTCATCCGATAAGGCGCTTTGGAAATAGGTTCCGTTCCAGGCTTGATTTCAATGGTAAAGTCAAATTCTCTCTTGGGTGGTAACCCTGGTAATTCCTCAGGAAAAACATCCCTGAAACCTTGTAAAAGAGGGAATCGTTTCATGAAATCATCATCTTCTTCTGAAGATTCAGATATCTTTACCGCATAAAGGGTACATCCTTTATTTTTAGCCTTTTTAAGCTGCATAGCTGACAGTTTTCTAACTGAAATTTCCCGTTTCACACCTTGAATCTCTGCTGATTCCAGCTGATCATCTAAACATTTTATGTTCTTTTCATAGCAATCTACCTTTGCCTTATGGTCAGCTAACCAATTGACACCGATGATAATATCATACGATCCCAAAGGTGCAACATAGAGATCAACTTCCGTGGAGAAGTTAGGTAAATCAAGGACTGCCCCAAAAAGACACTCACTCACTGTATGAACAGAGTTATTACCATACTCTACAGTCCAAGATTTATCCATTTTTCCAGCTTTTCTTTTAAGTTTAGAAGCAAGTTTATTAGAAATAAAACATTCAGTAGCTCCTGTATCAAAAAGAATTGTGACAGGTATGCCGAATAACTTACCCGGAACTTCTATAGGTGTTACTTGCTTTTCAGCTTGCTTGTCTGCTACTGCAGCATGTATCTTATGCTGCTGATTACGATCATCCTTCTTCAAAGGGCATTGATTAGCATAGTGGTCTTTGCCACAATTGTAGCAGCCTCCTACAGGTCCCTTCTTAGGCTCAGAATTACCTCCAGCCTTGTAATTGTCACGCTGTCCTCCATAGGGCTTCTGCCCATTGTTATAATTTTTAACAAAATTATCCCTTACATTTCCAGCAGGCTTATTTACTGCTGCTTTCTTATTGTTATCTCCTGGAAACTTACTCTTGTTTCCAAACTTTTTCCATGGTCCTTTTCTGGGTGCAAGAGAGGTTGAAGAAGGGTTTGCAGTTTTCTTCCGCACTTCCTCCTTATGAGCAGAAATAGCCTTTAATTTCTGTTCTTGCCTAATGGCCTTTTCAACAACTCCTTCCATAGTGGTTGGACTGTGAACATCGACCTCTCCCCCTATCACAGGATTCAATCCCATGATGAATTTCCGTATCCTGAACTTTTCGTCAGTTTGATACTGCGGTACATACTTGAGGAGTTTTGTAAACCGCTCCCAGTATTCAGTTACCGTTAGCTTCCCTTGAGCTAAGTTCTGAAATTCTGTCATTTTCTGATCATAGAAAAGTTGTGGCAGCCAACGTTGCCTAAAATAGCCTTTGAATTGATCCCAAGTAACATTGGTCTCATCAATGTTTAGTTCAGCTTTACGGCTATCCCACCACGAAGATGCTTCGTGAGAAAGCTGATAGGCTCCCCAAATAGCTTTGGTTTCCTCTGAGAAGTTCCTTATTGCAAAGTACTTCTCCATTTCGCTGAGCCAGTTCTCAGCTCCATCTCCTAATGTGGTGCCATCATACTTAGGTGGACTTATCCTTTTTATATCATTAGTGAGTTCTGCTGCCAATCTGGCCTTTTTGTTTTCTGGTTGGACAGGTGCATTCACAGCATTAACATCAACACCCATATTGGGGTTGTCCTCAGGAGGTGGCTGATTATTATTATCAGCTTCTTCATCCTCCTCATTTCCCATCACCTGCTGTTCCAATACAGCTAAGCGATCTCTTGTGTCCAACAAGGCAGCAAGGATCTCATCAAGTTTCTGGGTTGTTGCCGCTCCTCCTTCAGGTGGAGCATTACCCGCAACGTTCCCTCTTGTTCTAACCATTTTCTGTTACAAGAAAAATTCAGGTTTTTATCAGATTATGGACTCAATAGGTCCAAGAGCTGCAACCTTCAGCTCTGATACCAAGATGTAACATCCTCATTTTATACTTTAGAACAAGTGAATTTTTTTAATTTTTTTTTTGATAATTGCATCCTGGTTCTAAATACATAATTTAGAACTCACAAATCAATAACCATTCATATAACAGACAACCATATGCAGCTGTAATGACTCGGAGTACCTCCGATCTATTCATTCCATGACTCGGTAATCTACCGATCTATTCATGAGTAATAAGAGTTGGTGTTTTTATTTAACACATTACTCTTGCGGTTCTCTTCCCTAATCTGGGATTCAGAATGCTCTGTCCAAGGAATCTAACTGAATAATTGTTACTATTATTCATCGGCATCTCATCCCTTAGACTAGGTGAATTAGGACAACGCAATCAGCAGCTTGCGATACTTTGGCCAAAGATTTGAAACATACTGTTTATGTCTCGTATTCCTTAACGACATACTCGTCAATCTGGAATACGTCCTTCACCCCATTCTTATGTTATATAGAATGTCCTACACTGACTACTGTCAGTCCTTCCTTTCACAACTGAATCACTCGGAGGCAGATTAACAAGGTGATAATGTTATATGGATGCCCACGAGGATTAGGGATATGGTGACATACTGGTTCAACCTTGCAGTTCAACCAGTGTGTCATGATACCCCGAATCTCCTAGGCAGCCTTATAACATGACCACGTTCTTAATCGGACCCTGGGTAACTCGTGCGAAATCAAGTGTAAATCTTAGCGATCAATGCAAAGGGTGTCGCCATAAGTCATCTGCATTGTTGTAACTTCGAGAAGATCCTAATCTTCTCGGAGGTACAACCCTGCAGTTGACTTGTGTCGTCAACCTTTAAATCCGCCTCGAAAAGATCTACTTAATAACATGCGTTACGCACTTGAGTTTAAATTACTTTAAAGACTTTTCCCTAAGGTTAGCCTTTTCCGATCCCTGGATTCTTCGTCTTAAGACGACCCTCCTCTATTAAACCCATTACATGGTAGAGGTATTAAGGTCAAGTTCTCATCAAGGAGTCATTAGAATACACCTGATTCTAAAGCAACAGAGTTGGACAATATCTCATAACCTTTACTTGAGATTGCCATCTGAACTCCTTTTGATTTATATCAGTTCTCTTAACTGAATTTATATCATACTTACTAGTATAAAGATATAAATGATTAAGAATCCAATTTAATATTGTCCTGTCATACTCAGGACTAGGGATTAGTAATTTAATCCAGCTTGTTTAGCGTTCTGCTTAGGTTCATTTTTTTTTAACCTATCTTCTAGAAAGACAATTATTTAAATCCAATATTGCTTTCGCTAGAACAATAAGATCTGCTAAACACTCATATGAATTCAACCACATTTCTTGTAAGCTTTCATTGTCAATCACAAAAGCATCCAAATTATACAATGGTAACAATGCCCCTTCGTTACATAAACCGAAGAAGGTCAACTATCAGAATGAGAATACAACACATAAGTATCAAACACTTATTTCCATTCCTTTCAAAATTATACAATTACATTTTATGCAAGCAGCATACTTGATACAATGCTTAATGGAAAAGAAACATCTTTTCACATATAGTACATTTATAAAATCAAGCTGTAATTCATTATAAACAATTAAATAATCTGATCATCCTGTCAGATCTGCATTGCTTTTACCACTTACGGCAACCATCTGCAAAAAATAGTCAACATGAGTCAGTTCAATGAACTGAGCATGATAAGCACTAACTTTTAAAACAATTGCAATCCATCAATTGTTTTCATTAAACACCCTGTTTAAATGAGATCAAATATCCACATAAGTAAACATATTCAGACTATGCCCTTGTAATACAAAATGATTACAAATATGTAACTCTATCATTGTTACAAAATAGTCTTAATCACTTTCTAATATTTCATCAAATATTAAAAATCAAGGAACGAATGTACACAAACAATCATTAAATCCAAAATCACAACATTGGACAGATCGTTTCATTCATCCAAAAAGGGAATTATCATAACAATTCGGGATTCCACCAATATGTTACAAAACAATTCCCACTGTTAGACAGATATCAACAAATATTAAATAAAAGAAGAGGAAGAACCAAATCATTCATACTTCCTTTCACATTAGTTCATTACTGTACCGTCTTCACATATGAAAAACATTCAACCAGTATGTATATGAACAAGTCAGACAAGCCACAGAAGGATCGCTGTTTTAAATCAAGAAATAAAACACAGCAAAACTCCTGTACAGCAACTAACACATCAACAATCCATATATCAACCTTAAGCCCAATACTAGTTCCTTTTACACAGTAAGGCTTTTTCGAACCAAGTTGAAATCAAAAGAACCTCTAGTATATCCTGGTCAACAACAGGCTTTATTACACTAATACTGATGCTTCCATAAGACCATGCAGAGATTACCTTACTAATACCGTAACACACACTGCCTCATCCAATTAGTAAATCAGAAAGGAACATATCATCCTGTACATACATCTGTACGTAATCGGAGTTGGTCAAATAGCACTCACGATTTACTTATACAGAGTCACGTTACTTGATACAAACCATTACTCAGGCAAAATTTCCCAATATCAAACAACAGTATATCAAGTCAAGTTCTCAACTGAGGCAAAAGAAGATACAGGTTAACTTCCACAATTCTACTGAACCCGAACAACAGTGGAATGACAAATGATTGCCAATGTTTCCTTCTGGACAAGTAAATGGTGTACATATTAAAACTCAGGCAAGAAATTTTAATCACTGATTTCAAACAAAGAATCCAATTGAACCCTTGCCAATGCGACACAATGGTATTCTTACGAATAACAGAGATCAAAATACAAATTATTCCCTTAAGTCGCTGGAACAACAATTTCTAAAATTCATCTATGATCAACCATGAACAGTGATTTAAACAAATAAATCATTCAATCGACTCCACAGAGTCATTCAATTTAAAAACGAATGTAATTCTATATTTACATTGCATACTGTTACGGGTTAATATCCATGACCTAACTCATTAAGCCAATATACAAGATGTCAAACTATTCACAGAAATCCATCAAGGCCAAAATAAACATCACGAGTTCAATCTCAGGCTTATACAGAAGCCAAAAGAAGCAAGATACCCTCCACAGGGTCAAACAACAGGATAACCCAACAGTCCTAATTGAAACAGTTACACTGTCCATCTGTCAAAAATTCAACTGAGTCCTAACAATCAGTAACCAAAATAATGTAAGATGATAAATCATCCGTGCCAACAATGGCAACATTGTAATCAGGCAAAAACAAACCAGAATACTGAATTTCCAAAACAAAAGAATCCAACGATACCCTTACCAACATTTTCGCACAAGATGGCACAGGAAAGAAACGTAGAATTTCATCCAAAGAGTATAAACCACAAACTCTTGCAACACGAAGGTAAAATAACAGAGGTCGTGCTACCCGTTACTCTTCGAGCACAAAATCAAATTACCAGTATCCAAATAGATATTCAAACGAAGTTCAACAGTGGTCCACAATACGAATCATTCAATGGACTCAACAGAGTCGTCCGAATAAAATACATATATCCATACTGTACACTGTCAACGGTTTAGATCCCGTTACCCAAATAACAAGGAAAAACAACTACCACTGAGTCGAAAGGAAAACTGTAACACAATAGTTACCTGTTCCCAAACCATTTTAAAAGACAGAGCGACACCCAAAAAGTATCATTAGCCACTGTCACTAAAAACCACAACAGGGCTTTCAAAGGTTCAACAAACTGAACAATCAAACAGTTCCATTAATATTTCTTCCGACTGTTTCCAAAACAAGAATCGACGACCAAAAATCGACAACATAACAATCAATGGTCTATACCCATCACAGGAACGATTCATGGGCTCACGCCGAACAGGCCGAGCAATCATACATTTCACATGTTTCGCATAATCAATCCAAAATGCAAACACAAGGAAATAATGCCACAGTTCGAAATTAATAAACACCCATCAGAAGATAAATGAAATTTCGAACCAGAAGAGATACAGTACCAAGAAAAATCACACAAGATATCCATAGATAAACATCTAATTTCTTAAATCATTTGAACAGAGTTGTTCTAATGAAATCACTTGAAAGACAGCAAGATATTTAAAGGTTAGGGCCTAACATGCCTGTATTTTTGCTCAAATTTCTGAGGCAGACCACTGGAAGAGCTCGTGCTTCCTTTTCCTTTTCCAAGTTAGAGCGATCAACAAAATTTTGCTATCTCCATGGCATATATATTCTCCTTGCCAGAGAAAAGAGCTAGATAACCTCATGTTCGCCATGCAACACAAAGAAGACTGGTGCGAAGAACCAGTGAACAGGCAGAGAGAAATCCGAAAATCGCGACAAGCCAAACAAACCAACAAACTTCCCGTTTGCATGCCTTCTCGCGAGTTCCGAGCTCGACTACCGAGAATATTGAATGCAATTAAACCAACTTTCCCGCTAAGACTCCACTTCCACCGACCGCCAGAATTGGCGACAGTCCAATGAAAACTCAAGTTCATTTCTAGTTTTGGCGACCTGCCACGTCTGAACAGGTTAGCCGTTGCCTAAACCTCCGCCATGACCTGTCCCTCATCCTTATCCATGCATTAATTGTCATAGAAAACGCCGCCCATGGTTCGCACCCCTCCATAGGCCCCTTTACAATCTTGTTCATAGTTAGGTTAGTATCTTAGGTTAGAATTTAGGATAACACATATTCTAACCACATTACATGTAGTTACTTAGGACATTAACACATAGCCTAGGTCTAGGTTAGATTAACACTAATCTAACCCCTAGGTTAGGTTTTAGTTTTAGGTTACTAACCATTAATAATTCCAGTTAGGTCTACGTTCTGTACACTCAGAAAAGACCTATATCATACCTTCTTGAACAGGGTTAGCTCCTGTTCTGCTGCAGAATCGTATGTAACCGAATTATTACCTGGTCCACGATCGAGACCTTCCAGATATACTTCGATATCGGGAACCAATTTATTTCAAAAGATCAGCCTGAGTCATACTCCTGACTAGCTTAATCAATGCTTCCATACCTTGCAACCTGTTCAAGGTCTGTGATTTTAATTCATCACGAACAAATTTAAAGCAATACTTGGATCAATTCCACTGATCCAAGACTAGGTATTATAGATGGATAACTCTATAATTTATTCCGAGATCAGATTAAACTCAGATACAAGATGAAATAGATAAAAGAGTCTAATCATATTCTGACTCAGTCAAGATCTGCAATCTGCAAAGAAATTACAGTACATATCAAGCATGATTTCTAAATCGAGGAACACATCCTTATACAAGAAATCACATATCAACACTTGTATGCCCAGGAGAAAGTAACAACAGTTCAGGGTGTTACATTCTCCCCGCTTCCCTATAACGGGTAGCATCTGAAAATCTTCAGGAAGTAGAGTTTGCTCTCTCCTTTATACAGTTTCTTTAGTTGTGTGTTTGTTTTTGTCATGTGTTTTATTTCTATTTATTGTGTGTTCCCTTTTGTTCGCCCTCCGGTCACCCTTGTTTTTGACTCTGTTACCCAATGGATAGGCACATGAGATCTAGGATTCTCTACCCCTGAGGTTCGCTCAGAGACAGTCCCTAGAAAGAGCCAGTTGTTATCCCGTAAAATTAGCAAGGGAAATTTTACTGATAACCTTGCCAAAATTTGGTTCTGGTCCCTCATCAAGGATCCCTTACGTTCGGAACATTGCAAAATCCCTTCCCGAAATCTAGTTTTTCGAACTTAGCCATTTTTGGTATTTTTTGGTCAGGGGCACATAATGACTATGCAACATAAACTTTTGATGTGCCCCCTTTAAATCTTTGGGTGCATGCTTTCTCATGTCAACAGGCGTTTTGGTGTGCCTCACTATGTTCAGTCTTCCTTGCATGCGCCAAGGCGCATGCGCCTTCCTATCAACAGAAAATTTGTTGCGCCACTTTTTGGTGCACAAAGGGTGCACATATTCCCTTTGTCAACACCACTTCCGTTGTGCCAAAGGCGCGTATAAATTTGTGTTGACAAGCATTTTGGTGCGCCAAAGGGGACATGTTTTCTTGTGTCGATGGCTCTTTTGGTGTGCCACTTGAAAATTTGGTGGCGCATTTATTGCTACCTCGCCTATAAATAGGTGCAGGTACCTCGCCTATCTGTCTGCACTGTCATTATCATCCAACACAATCACGTGATTATTTTTCTCTGTACCTTTCAGTGCACAGCCCTGTCGCTTTCGAATCTTTTCATGGACCCGTTTGCACACTTCTTCCACTATTTATCCTGGTAAGAGGTCCTCTATCTTTTTGCACTTTGTGTTGTTGTGTTTTTTTTTGCTGCTGTTGGTATAGATCTGATTAGAAAGACTGAAATCGTGAACTCCTCCCCCCTTGTTGTCTTTCCCATTCTTCCACTTTTTTTCTTCCCCCTCTTTCCAGATTTGCTGGTAGTAGAGGAGGAAACTCTGTCCTGAAAAATAATGGTTTATTGTGAACTCCTCCCCCCCCTTGTTGTCTTTCCCATTCTTCCACTTGTTCTTCCCCCTCTTTCCATATCTGCTGGTAGAGGAAACTCTGTCCTGAAATAATGGTTTAAAACCCCCTTTGTTTAAGCCCCTTCATCACCCCAAGGTACCCTGCAGAAGGAGCTAAAAACCATATGTAAAAAAACCCCCTCTGAGAAGAATCAAAGCTTTAAAAAAACTATTTTTCTTCTCCTTTGGTGCATTGGCACACCCCTGCAACATGAGAACAGTTGCGCCAATGGCACATTTTTTTCCTACCGCTACACATAATAAAAATTTGTGCCCTCATGGTGCACTTCCCTCGCTTGTTGCAAACGCTTTCCTTGCATCCTGCTTGGCGCACCAAACTCGTGTGTTGCATTGATAAAATTTGCGCCATTGGCGCACCCATCATCCATGTAACAATCCTTTCCTATGCGCCAAGTGCAAAGCTATAGACAACGCTTACGAATCCCTCATTGTAACAACATTGTGTCATGCAAACCTTCCATGCGCTGCGCACCGGTTTCCTTTTGGCACACAAAAAAAATGATGTAACATGCAAATCCTGTGCCCTTTGGTGCATCCTGTGTACCCATGTAACATGATAAATATCTGCGCCCTTTACAAAATGCATCCACATGGCGCAGGCAGGCACACTTGTGTTTACAACAACAAAGAATGCAATCTGCAATATCCATGCGCCATGTCCTTTGGCGCTGATTTATCCCCTGCAGCGGCCCTTTCCCATGCACCTTACTATTTAGCTCTGTAACCTGCAGTATCCATGTGCCATGTGCCCTGGGGCCTTATAATCTCTAACTCTTTCTTCTGTCATCATTTCAATGGAAAATCAAATGACTGACATCAATTTCTTACGTTGGGTTTCACTTCTTATTCTTGTAGATCAGCAACTAAGTTCATAAGAACATATGTCAACATCAAGCAAGAGACCTACCAAATCCAAAGGCAAGGCCAAGCTCACAGAAGAAGAAATGAAGTATAAGTATCAGAGGGTCAGAATGCCTGAGTCCCAGGCTGAGTGTGACCTGGACATCAGAGACTCAGAGCTGGGTCATATTGATATGGAGGAGTTCTCTGGGTCAGAACTCAGAAGGTCACAAGAAGTCCATGGATGGACAAATTGATAGGCAGTGCGCTGCACTTTGCTGGAGGAATCCCAGTAAGTGCCGTGAATAATGAATTTATGATGGTGGTTACCCGGTGCTACAATAAAGACACAAGATGTGTCGTAAATGAGAAGGGCGAGGTCATAATCAACCTCACTGCCCGCCACTTTGAATTAATGCTCGGCATCCCTCACCATTGGCACTTTGTGGCCGTAAGCCAGGAAGACTGCATTAAAGGCCTGGGACGACAATGAAGATCAGTGCATGCAGCTGATGAACAAGGTATATATTTGAAAAATAAAAAGGGTGGTAACCCAATGGCCACAAATCATTCACCGCAGTGATTTTTCAGAGGAGCTCAGTGACACAATCACGTTCCTGAGCAGGGTGTTTGGGCTTCCTGATGCCCACTATTTCCACAAATGGATGTTTTGTGGTATATTTAGAAACAATGAACAAAAATATGCCCGATCAATGCTTTGAGTGGGCAGAAATCATAAGCAGCACAATATCAGAGCAGCTGCAACAATTTACCACAATAGGGAAGTTCTACATGAATTCCTATGTTGTTTACACTGCAGCTTCAGAAAGGGACTACCCAGCTCTGATGCGGAGTGGGGTTTGGCCCCAAGTTAAAATCTATGAATATTATCCAGAACTGAAGCTGGAAAATAGCATCCCCCAATTTACAAAGATCAATGATGCATTTTTTTCTATTTCATCATCTACCTGTTGAGGCCGAATATGACTCACGGTCCTACGACCAAGAGCATCATGGTAGCCACAGAGAAATGGGGGGCCCTGTTCACTCAATTCCCCACATTCACTTATCTAAGGGCGGCTAACTTCTTGGGGGAGCCAACTAAACTACCAAGGTACGCCGGTCCCAAATTGATTCTGCTAGAGCTGTCAAGATAGCTAATCACCTACCATGAGAAATGCCTCAAGAGAAAGAAGGGTGGAACTCCTTTCCCCCTCACAGTGGGTAGGTATACATGTCTCACTCACCACAAGGTGAAAGACATGTTTGCAGAGCTGGAGCTGCTGAATCTGAAACATAATTTCCCCACAAGGCCCACCCTTCGACCCGAGAAATTGTCTGCCTAGGGCCAAGCTCGATCTGATCCATATCCCTCAGATCAAAGATATCTACATCGATATATATCATGAGGTGGAGCTCAGGAGGAAGGACCATTCTCGTTTGGCCTTAGCAGAAATCATCCAGTACGGGGTGTCCATCATCCCCAAAGGCTACCAAACTACTGAGGAGGAAGTGGATCAAGTGTATCTTAACACAGGTGGGGACGATTGGCCTTTTACGGTAATTGATAGAACTAAAGCGCCTCAGACAATTGAGGAAAGGGTCAAGGAAACTCTGCATAGAACAGAACATTGGTGCCAAATGAACGGGCTCATCTACCTCGGAGTTCAATTTCACAACCTCTCCATTGGGTAACGCACCTCCTCGATCAAAACAGCAGCCAAAAGGCAAGGGTAAAGGTAAAGAGGGTGAATCCAGTTCCACCTAAGAGGAAGCTCCAAAAATCCCTCCTTCCGCTTCACAAGAACGGGTTGAAATCCTGAAAAGCACAGAAGAAGAAGCGGCAGAAGATGTTCCAATAGGACTATCCACTTAGGATGTTGCCACTACTGTAACAACTGAGGTCCCTTATGTTCCTTCTCCTTCTCCTCCTTTTCCTCCACGAGTGACTCAAGCAACCATTCCTTTGGTCGTGTCCTCTCCCCCTTCTTCTACCATTCCTCCTGCTTCTTCGTCCATCTTCTCCTCTCTCGTGGAGTTGTCCCCCTCCATTCTTCCCTCATCTCTGAGCTCCCTTCCCTTCCTATGTCTTCCTCCCCTACACTACCCCTTCCTCTTGTGAGCACTTCCTCTCAGCTTCCCTCTCTATGCTGCCGCCACGTGTCTCCACCTTTTTCCCTCTCTACTACTGCAGCTGCCCCCTCCTTTGCTTCTGGCCCTTCTCCCATAAGTCCATCTTGGATCTCCCAGCACCCGAGCAGCAGTAGAAGTAGTAGGACACCCCCTTTCGGCTGCAAGATGACAATGATGAATAGTTTCTCTTTCTTCTTCTCTCTCTCTCTCTTCGACGTTCTTTTTTGTAAATATCTAGAGTATGTTGGCACAAATGATGACATCATCCATGTTGCACCATGGGATGATGTCATCCATCAAGTTGTTAAAAGTTAACATGACTTTGAGATATTTTGTAGATATTTTGTAAATAGGTGGTTGGTTCCTTTTTGCCTTACTTCTTCTCCTTCTTCTATAAATACTCGATTATTTCTTGTATTCATGGTGGATACTTTTCAGATGAAAAATAGAAGTGAGAAGAAAAGACTTTGAACTTTTTGTAACAGAAGGAAATATTAATACAATATTTAGACTTTGTGCTAAATACATGTGTTATTTGCATTAGATCTTTCTTATGTCAGATCTATGTGTTTATTATGTTGAATCTAATTCTATTTTATTGTCATTTATTCATCAGTATTGCTTTGTTCGTTTATGTAAGTAGGTTTGGCTCTGTTTACTACCAATCCCAAAACATAAACCCTCTGACCTTTCTGCTTTGGAATCCATTTCTTTTCTTTCTTTGGATCTGATCTTTCTTCATCCTCTCTTCCATTCCTTTATTTCCGCAGTCGGAAATAAACCTATTGGGATGAGATCCCAAACCCCCGAAAGCAGAATATTGTGAGACTTGCACAGATTCTTGCTGGTAGAATAGCAATAAACCAGTTTCACTTTGCTAACTCAAAGAGGGGCTATTCCCTACACACTGTTGGCTCATCTATCCATAAATCTACCCAAGCGACAGATTTTTAAACCAACATAACCGACCACAATTCCTTTTTCTGTTGACCGACTGCGATTACCTTACCGACATCAGCTCTAAGAGTACCAACGTTGGTTCCTGTAGTTGTCTTCTCTAAACCTGATTCTGTCTTCCGATGTTGGTTAGCCTAACTGACATTGGTTCCTATAGAACCAACGTCGGTGTCTATGGATGTCTATTTTAGGTCTAAAATTTTATTTTCCTTCAAAATCTCATCAACTTGTTCATGTTTAAGCACCAAAACCTGATCCCTTTACACTCTTTTTTCATTCTAATCAACCTAAAGACTCCTAACAATCTTAGAATCTTCTAAATCCTAAAATTGATATTTGAAATCACCAGAGCCATATCCAATGAAAGTTCATCTCTTAGATTTAGCATCCAACTTATTCCAATTTTCCCTGTCAACATTCACAAAATCTTCTAAGCCAAAAACTCTAAGAAAATAAAGATCTACCTCTTTTCCATACCAAGATTCTTTGGGAATTCCACCATCCATTTTTGTTGGAGGCCTGTGGTTGATCAAGTACATTGTTGTATCCATTTTTTTTGCCCAAAAATTCAAAGGAAAACTAGCATGTATCCTCATGCTTCCAGCACGTTCTATGATTGTTTTGTTCATTCTTTCTGCAACTCCATTCTCTTGTGGAGTTCTAGGAACCATTCTTTCTCTTCATATTCCATTCACTAAAAAATAATAATTAAAAGCCTTACTACAGTACTCACCACCATTTTTAGATCTAATGCACTTCAATTTTAAGTTTGTTTCATTTTCTACAAGGGATTTCCACCTTTTAAAAGTTTCAAAAACATCAGATTTATGCTTAATACAATAGATCCATACCTTTCTTGTGGCATCATCAGTTAAAGTCACATAGTATTGGGATCCTCTAATAAAATCTACCTAAGTTTGTCCCCACACATCTAAGTGTACAAGCTCCAATTTCTACTGCTTCTTTGTTGACCCAACCTTGAGAAATCTCACTCTCTAATGCTTTCCAAATATGCAATGCTCACAAAATTCAAGATCTAATTGTTTCAAATTTGATATCTTACCCTTAGCCTTTAAGATCTACATTCCTTTTTCAATCATATGTCCTAGCTAATTATGCCACATGGTTGCATCTGAATCTGTAGTAGATAGCATAGAAAAGGAATTAGTAACACAAGTAGACAGATATAAAGTTCCCACCTTCTTACATCTTGCCACAACAAGAGATCCCTTGGTAACCTTCCAAGATTCGGATGTGAATGTAACCATGCATCTAGATTCACCTAGTTGCCCTGCAAATACTAGATTTCTCTTGAGGCTTGGCACATACCTCAAATCCTTCAATACCCATGGATTTCCATTCTACAACTTTAGATGAACATCACCTTTACCAGTAATATTGCATGGTTCATCATATCCTAAATAAACTTGTCCAAAATTACTTTGAACATAATTTTTTAAATAACCCTTATTAAGGGCATCATGGAAAGAAGCTCTAGAATCTAAAACCAAAGATTCTAATTTATCATCCAAGGAGAGAATAAGGGCATCTTGCTTTACCTCTTTACGTTTTTATTTACCTTTTCCTAATTTATTCTCTTTGTTTTCCTTGGACCAATAATCCTTCTTTACATGTCCTCTCTTTCCACAATTCCAGCAAAGTAAATATTTGTACCTAGATCTAGATCTGCCATGCCTTGACTTTGATCTCCCATTCTTCTTGCTCTTTGATGATATCTCCTTAGATATTCCCTTACTTTCTACAATTAAAGTTTTTCCAGATGATGCTTCTCCTGAGCTTTTCCTACGTATTTCCTCATTAAGTATTACACTAACCACATCATCAAATTTCAAACCTTTAGAAGCAGTTTTTGAATTACTAACAACCATTACCAAGTTATCCCAACTATCTGGAAAAGAGCATAAGAATTAAAGTACTTTCACTTCATCATCAAACTGAATTTCTACCGATTTTAATTGATTTACAATAGACTGAAAATCATTCAAATGATTAGATACAAATCCACCTTCTTGCATATTAGAATTAAACAATTTTTTCAACAAATAAACCTTATTCGAAGCACTAGGAGTTTCATAAAAAAATTCTGAATATTTCATCAACTCTACCGTGGTTTTTTAATTCGTAAAATTCAAAGCCACCGAAGTTACTAGGCTCAATCTTATAGATCCCATATACTTTCTATCAAGAACCTTCCATTCTTCATCACTCATCATGTCCGAATGTCCATGCTCATCCAACGGTAAGTATAGATCTTTCTAATATAAATAATCCTCCACCTGCATATTCCATAGTTTATAATTATGACCATTAAATTTATCTACTCGGTATTTGCTATATTCCACCATTTCTCTGCTCCCAATCAATCAAAAAACCCTTTGTGAGTAAATCCTATCAACACACAAAACCTCTTAACAAAGCTCTGATAACACTTGTTGGGGTTAAACCATATAACAATGTTGCAAAAATCTATAATCAGATAAAGCATACAAGAAATGAATGTGGAAATAACTAGAAGATAAAATAAAAAAAGAGAAATATAACACCGTATTTAACATGGTTCACCTAGAGTGGGCTACGTCCACCAAGAAATGGCCAATAATATTATTCATTTCTTTATAGAGGAAATAAAGTGAATATTTGTTGTCTTCCAACACCTCACACTATTTTTAATACTTTTCCCTCACTCAGCTACTCTTTCTTGCTCACCAACAAAACTTACATACAAACAATTTATATTTTCTTCTCTCATACCCTCATACAATGCATAAATTCATATATAATTATTCTGGGTAACTAACTATGCTTTTATAATCAATAAATCATCTTTAAAGAAAGATATTTATTCTAATTCTCATTTAAATAACAAAACCCCATCGCATAGGTGACCGATGTTGGTTCCTTCCTAACCAATGTTGGTCACTTCCTAACTGATGTCGATTACCTCTTAACCAATTTCGGTCACTGTCAAAACCATAAACATGTAAAAGCAAGTTTCTTGTGAACCAATTAAGCTCCACACTTAACATAAGTTACTTGATCTAGGTGAGTCATTATTTTGGGCATTGAATTCTTTATTCTTTTGTTATTTATTCATTCAATATTTGGAGAATGAGTTAAAAATAAGCATTATCGAGGACAACAATCAAATTAGTGTGGGGTAATGTTGCACGATGGAAATCTACTAAGTATATGCCATGCACGAGGGTTTAAGGAACACAAGAGGAAAGTGTGAAGGGGTGCCTAGAAGACAAAATAGACAATGCGTGAAGGCTCATTCCTAAGTAGGAAATGTTCAGGACTTAGCCAGTTTTGGGATAACGGGCTAAAAATAAACAATGTCAAGATTGAGTGGTGTTTAAGCAATGTTCCAGATTTAGAAGAAAGCATTGAGACTTGAAGATGAAGGAATGTAATTTTTCAGAGAAAAAACACATGTAAGTGAAGATCAAATTTCACGCATGGATCAAGATAATAATAGGGTTAAAGCAGAGTTTATTATTAGGGTTAATCTATTATTAGGAATGCATGCATGCTTTATGGGTACTTTTGTATGTACACATGGATATTTTTTATTATGCGGTCTATTTTTAGAATGCATATGTAGTGAAGGGAAAGTCCCCAACCTTATATATATGTTGTGGTTCATTGTAAAGATACAACCCATTCGTATTATGCATTTATGATGATCTGATGTTCTAGTGTGCATGAATCTCTCATGATTAATGTTATGTATTCAACCTTTGTTATGTAATACTTATGTTATGAATGGATCAGTGTGGTTAGATTATGGCCATTGATGTGTCTGATTATGTAGATATTTTCTTGCAATTGATATTAATATTCATCTGATCTAGTATGATTCTCTATTACATGTGTTTCCATTGTGAGTTCATGGTATGGTGTTTGTATGATCTGTTCTTAGATATATGCTCAATATTTGTTATTATGGGAATGCATGCTAACATCTTTATAAGTCTACAAAAATGAGGGACCCAGTAGCTTCACATGCTTTGGGTGAGCATTCAAATCTATTTGAATGAAGTGCATGTGCACCCAGTGCTAAGGTGGTAAAACAAAGGCTAAATAGGTTATAATGAAGAATATTCTCCATGATATGAAAATTATTATGTGATAACTTAAACCCAACAAGGATATCCAAAGTAATAGTTCCTAACATAGATCATATGATGTTATCAAATCCACTCACAATAGTAGTATTATTTATTGCAATGGGGGAAATACCCATTTGCATGAGAAGGGAATTAGGATATACGTTAATTTCATAGCCACTGTCAATCAAAACTTTCTTGAAGAGGAAGATTCGAATGTGTTCAATTATGTAAAGAGGTATATATGTATCTAGATTAGAGAAAAGAGGTATATCAATGGATTTGAAAGTACCTATATCAGAGCTAAGAGTACCTCTATTGGGGCTATGAATGCTTGGATGGAATATCAATGGAGAAATTCTTGGAGTGGAGCTAAGAGTACCTATATTGGGGCTATGAACACTTGGCTGGCAGTAAAGAAAAATTTAGAAAAAAATTATGTGATGGAGTCACAAGTTTGATAAGTTTTGATTATCCAATCTAAGCTTTAATGAAGGCTAGATTTACACACAAATCGAGCAATTAAATCTTAAAATTATGCTTATTTTTATATTAAAAGAAAGAGATTAAACATTTTTTTTTAATTTTATTCATTATTTACAAACATTTTTTTCTTGTTTTAACATTTTCCCTAGAGTTGATAAACATAAAATTCTAGATTCTAAACACTTTCTAAGTATTTTTCTCATAGTTTCCACCATTTTTTGTGACCAACACAAACCCACTCCATCTTGATAAGAGAATGGAGCCCCCATACATTTATTATATGTAGACACAAGGTTTTGAATCTCTTTGACATGTTTAAAAGTCTCATGTTTGAATTTTGATTAAATCAGTTAAAATAACATAGTTAAACTTAGTTTTATAACTTTTTTATACCTTAAAAGTTTAACTCTCACTTTACGTTGATTTAATCATCAATTTTTTGTATCTTAGGTGAGTGTAGACACTAAATCAAGCACTTGGGTACATTTCTAGGTCCTAATCACATAATATTATTCGTATGATTCCTAAGCAAGAAAACTAGTAATTGACATCTATCTTTGGCCTCTTTTTGGTATTTTTGGTTTCCTCTCTGGTCTTTTATACCCCATGTCCCAATCTAATCTTCATTGATTTATCTTTCTTGACTCAGGACACCATTAGCCAGCTAATACGTCAGCCCCTAGGTGCCCTCATCCCCTCTGGGCACCCCTGACCTTTTTGTGTCTTACTCACCTCTTTTATCTTTTGGGCATCTTGTTTTCTTGTGGTTCGGAATTTTAGTTTTCAATTAAAAAATTTAACCAAGGGAATCATATAAATACAAATTTGTGTGACCATAATAAAGGACCAAGCTCTAAGCATCTACTATCACCACCTAAGGTTGCATCTAAAGGCATTCTAAAAGCATCAAAGCATCCATCTAGCACTCACTCAAGGGAAAAAGGACCGCATACACGCATAAGAGAGGAAGTTCATTTTGACATCCACACATCTACTTACATTGCTACATCTAGTTATTTCTCGTTATCCAGTGCATCTTGCACAAGAGATTCCTAGGGCATAATTCTACACACACGCACATAAAACTACATCGAGTATGATATGTAGTGTAGTGCTTAGTTGTAAGTTCACTTTATCAGGTGACCACCAGGGTCAGTCCAAATCCACGTTTACATCTTTTTCTTTTTAGGATTTTATGTGTTTAGGGGTTTTGCAGGAGATTGTTTATGTTATAGGTTATATGTGAACTTTTTTCTCATCCACTAATATACTGAAAATAAACAACAAAGGTTGGCAACATTAGTATGACTCAACAAAAACCATTTTTTTAGGTTTTCATAGTAAGGGGCACCTAGGAGTAGTATCTAGTGCCTAGGCACCCCTAACCCAGTTTAGGCACCCTCGTCCAACTTGTTCTAGCAGTTTCATAATTTTATGGGTTTAGTTATGACAATCTACCCTCCTGTTTCATCATTTTTCCAGCTCAGCATACCTAAGGATCAAGTACAAAATCAGCTAAGTCTATTATTACCTCTCTTTCACTTAGGGTTTCAATTTCCATTTGCTTATTTTTTATGTCAATTCTATGCCTTAGCATTTTATTTATCATTTTTGATTCTCCAATTAGGTTTTTACAAATTCCATATTTGTTAAATCATTTGGTGAACCTGTCTCAATAAAACACTCTTGGACCATCATGGCTCATAAAGTTTCTCAAGTCTCCTTGCTTCAATTTCTTCAAATGCACCCACATTAAAAAAATACTCTCCAAAAAATGCTAGACACTATGTATCTCCATATCAATATACCACCCACTCAGGTCAGTGTTATCTTCGATCATCTTTCTAATGGCTCTCTTGGTCCTAATTCCAATAAATATATTTACAAATCCATTCAAGCTTTACATTATTTATTTAAAGATAAATTTCAAGATATGGAATCCTCAATTACATCTCTTAAATCTAAAATCCAACATCTTAAGGATGTTTCTCAAGCTCATGTTAGTTCTTCTTCTCATCCTCCTTCTATGTCTTCTACATGTGCTCATATTAGTAAACCCCAAGTCTTCCTGCTCCCCATGCCTCTAAAGTTTGATCTCAATACTAAGGAACATGATATTATTTCATATCTCCTCACTCATCAATTGATCAGCTTTCCATCTACTCAATGTTATCCACCTTATAGGCTTGCAAAATATCATGGTCATCCATATTGCAATAATCATCAAATTCATGGACATAATGGAAATGATTGTTATTTGCCACCTTAAGCATTATGGTCTCATTTAATTTGCTACACAAAAGGCTCCTACATGTCAATATTCAATTATTACATCTCAATGGGGTCCTGAATCTGATTCATCTATGTCTATTGAGCATCATGCCATCATTATTAATTTTCCTTCTATGGAAAGTTAAGAGTCACCCTAAGAAACTTCCTTTAAACATTAGTTCATCCTCTTTTCTTCTCGATTCTTCTACAACGTTATCAATCCCACATAAGCTACCACCATTCAATATTCCTCCCCATCCTACTCCACTTTCATTTCTAATTCATTTTTTCAAAGAAATTGATCCTTCTACTGATGGCTAGGACACATTTCAAACTCCACCACCATCATATGGTCCTAATGTTGCTTTTGCATACCATTGTGTTAGCTCTCTCTTTCTCTCCCTCTTATCATGACACAAACAATGCTCTCCCAAAATGGAATGGTATCTCTTGTGGCATCACATAGATATTCATCATCATACACTTAGGGGGAAACATACTTACTCTCTCCCTCCTATCATTATCAGGTGTCTCTCTCTACCACTATTACACTTTGTGCTTCATACATCATATTTCTAAGAATCATTACACAACTTAATACACCTTGTGTATTGTCACTACCTTATGAAACACTTTTGTGATATGGTTCAAGCTTGACTATTGAGGGCACACCATATCCATGAACCTCACATCATAAACACAACACATTTCACACTCTACGTATTCACGACAAATATTTATAGCATCACATTCTCACACATCACACTACCCGATGATGCACTCTAGTTCCTCTATTCATACTCGACCGTTGAGGTCCTAATTATTAAATGAACCTCACAATACTCATTCACACTTCTAGTTATATGTATCATTGATCTATCTTCCTAACACAAAGTTCAAAACATTTCCTAATGACGCACTTTTGTTCTATGGCTTATTCTTGACTAATGAGGGGGAATGTATGAATGAAACTCATCTCATACATATTTATTAACATTTTCTTGGGGGACACATTGCTTCTATCATGCTCACTTTTCATTCCATTCCATCTCACTCATTCATAGCATACTACATATCATGGTTGCACATACTCTTGTTTGCTTATTCTCGTTACATGTACACTTTGTTTCACAAGCTAGATAGATACTTTGTATGTCATTATATTTTCTATATAGACATACAAGTTCACTTGTTCTCTAGTTTTGGATGTATACTTTCTACAGATATTTACACATAACACAAATTTTTGGCACTATACCTCTTACCAGTCCCACCAAGGCTCCTAGTTCCACATAATTTCGTAATCATAGGTGTTATTGTTTCATTTTATACTACTTCCTATTAACACACTAATTTGTTGATACTTACACAATTTGACATAATTTTTTATCTTTCTAACATGCTAATGGGTGCTTTATGTATAACATTTTCTTTACAAGAACTATTTTCCACCATGGTTTTCTGATACATTTCTTGCTATTATTTTCCATTATTTTATTTTGGCCGCTTCGGCCCTCATTATCTTCCAAAATTGTGAGAAATGTCCCATGTTTGAAACCCAATTTTCATGGTCTACATTTTTTTTTAGATTAGATAGCTATTTGGTTTTGGGGGGATCCCTAAAACCCACAGTACATATATAACTAGAGTAAAAATTAGGTGAGAGATCATCCCAACAATGGATAAGGAATCAAAATAGGATAAGTTATCTTGACCCAAGAAATAGCCCAGCAAGGGGCGGGGCCTATAATCCTCACATCACTACATTTTTTTAATATCCCTTATATAATAGAGTGCAACAATAGAAAAGTAACCTATAAAATAACAGAGACAGACTAAAAAAACACAACCAAACAACATATAGAAAACCCAGTCAGATCATTCCGCCAAAACTCTACTAACATTTCCACTTATGGGTGCTTCTGGTTTGGGAGCTTGGGCCTCCATCCATATTGATTGGGGTTTTTATTTGTGCCTTCCTATTAGAATTATCATCTCCCTAGGTGCTCTCATTCTCCAAGCTGCTCAGGACCGTATTGACCCCTCCTTTCAGAGCTTGACTAGCAAGTTGGTCTTGGATAATGGAGATTCTAGTATCCTACATTTATAAGTAATCTTTAATGTCATTAATCCTCTTCTCCTGTAGGGTTTACTTCATGAGACACTCTCTCATTTCCTCAATTAGATGCTTCAAGATATTTAACAGGTATCCCACTGCCATCTCCAAACCAACAATATTAGACTCATTACTAGAACCCCCACTAGCATTGTTTTCAATATGCTTCCCCTTCAAATACTCCCCATGCCTCAAATCAGAAAGAACCTCCATAACAACATTCTCTCTGTTATATTTCACCATTTTTTGCTTCTTTCTCTAAATTCTAATAGCCAGAGTTTCCTCATCCAACTTAGAAGGTTGGGGAACAAGTGGGATGATAGGTTTCTCTTTCTGTAATAGAAGAAGGATCAAACCATGGTGGATGGGGGATTCACTTTTATCCTTTTAAAAATCCTCAAACGTGATTGTCAAAGACCTAAGGAGAAGGAAATGTAGACTCATCACCTAATTCCTCCTGAATAAATTAAGGATGGACAAGTAATGGGTGTATATTTTTCCAAACTTTTCCTCTAATGTAATATACCTCATAACCACATTACAAATGTCAACCCACCTTTTAGGTAAATAATTTTTGGCAATCCCATCATCAAGCAAATGGAAATTTTCCCTCGGTCCAAAAAATAGAGAGATTTTTTGGTTTTCTTATTTCTTATCTTTGAAGAGCTTCAATCCCTCAGTTTGCATCCCCGTGACCTCTTTGATAAAATCTTCAGTGACTTGAAGTTCCATACCCCTTATTTTAACATTCCCCTTGTTCCAAGTGGTAGTAAAATCAATGACAAGCACATGATCGTTGCCTTTAAGATTTTTTATGAACTCCATAAATCCCCCTTTTCTCATCAGTCTCCAAATAGTGGCGTCTTATTTGATATCTTGATAGGACATGGGTTACAAGCCAACTCTCTCTGCTCCCATCCTATTATTTAAGATATCCCTCTAGTTCATGCCCACCTATTGCAACAAAAACCACAAGAAAATAGCAAAAAAATTAAGGAACACCTTTTTAGTTTGAGCTCTAACTTTCCAATTTGAGGCTTCCAACATCACTTACCCCATCCTACCTTGGCTCATGTGATAGAATTTTTTTTTTCATTTTTTATTAGCTCTGTCACGTGTCTCCAAGGTACCTCCTCTTTCCAATCCTTCCACTCTAGAAAATAATTTTATTGATTTTCCAAACTATCTGCATAAGCATTGGCCTCACAATAAGCGTGGCAAACCTCCACCTCCTCAAAAGAAGTAGTGATGGAATTAGCTTCATTAATAAGATTTTTAATATTCCAACTGGGTTTATAATTTCCTTAAATGAACATGATCATGAGGAGTAACTCACCTTTAAGTATAATTTTATTAATATTAATCTTCTTGGTGAGTCTAAGCCCCTTAACAACTACCACAACTTTAGAAAAAATATTTGAATTTTATCCCAGGGGTCTAACATACTCCAATATCTAACATGCTCCAATATACAATGTCCTAGATGGTTCCTAATGAACCCTCCACCTCCAAAGACTCTCTCCCTTTATTTTTCCAACCCATCAAAGTTGGTTTTATACCACCCTATGGGTGGGGTTTTCCAATTTGAGTTATCTCTTTTTTCCTTTTTTGAATCCACCTTGGTGCTTAGTATCAACCTGATCTTGAGAAATTGTAAGATCTTATCTTATTCCTTTGAAAAAACTCCTTGCCGCTTATGTTTATGAACAGATATATTGTCCTTTAGACTTTGTAAGATAATTTTCACAATTTTCCCATGTTTAGCTTCCTTGTTTCTAAAGAATCTATTATTTCTCTCATATCATACATTCCAAATAATATATGGGAGAGAGCCCTTCCATAGCTCCTTGATCAACTACACTTTGTAAGGAATATTTCATTTATCCATGACATTTCTAAGGTTTCATGGTAAATTTACTTGAATGTTGAATACATTTATTATTTCCGTCAGTACCTGAGAAGAGAATTTTCATTCTAAAAATAGATGTGTTACCGATTCATCCTCCTCCTTGCACAAGTAGCATCTGTTGGTGTTGACCATGCTTGTTTTCCTTAGATTATCTATTGTTAGGATCCTATTTTTAATAGATTTCCAAAATAAAAAAATCACTTTGGGAATAATATATTTATTCCAAACCTTAGAACAATGGTTGTCTTCCTCATCATTCTTGAAAACCATATTATACCCAGACTTGAATCCATATTCCCCTAAAGAGGTTCTACTCCATATAATCCCATCCGCATCTGATCCAATGGGAATTATTTGTTTTTTTAGTTTAGCATTAAGATCATCAAAAGGTTCTTTTGGTCCATTGTAACTTGGGGGAGGGCATATAGTAATCCAGTATGGTTCCTGATTACTATGGTACCAATAGTCCCTAGATTTGTCTCATATTCCTTGTTTGTAGAACTCTTTGAGTTCGTTCCATGGTTCTTTCAACTCTAGGGAAGAGTTATCCATCCATATATCCTCCCAAAAATTTATTCCTCTTCCATCCCCAATGTTCCATTTGATGCCTTTGAGGAGCACATGTTTGTTGTGACAAAAACTATCCCAGAAATCTGAGCCTTGGATAATTCAATATTAGAGAAAATGACTTTGCTTCCTCCAAAGTTCTACAAGTATTTCACCTACAAAATATTAACCCGTATCCATTATTATTTGGAGAGTCTCCAACCTATTTTTTCTATCAAGGCTTCATTCATGATATTCATATTTTTCAATCCCAATCCTCCATTCTTATTGGGTTTAGTCACTTTTTCCCAAGCCACAAGCGTTATTATTGTTTTATCCTCAGTTATTGACCACAGGAATCTCTTTTGTATACTTTTTATTTCCATTCTAACTTTTCTTAGGATTTTGAAGATAGACATAACATAGATAGCCACCCCTGCATAGAGCTTTGAATAAATTGGGCCTTACCAACTTGGGTAAGGAGGGCCCCTTTCCAAGAAGCAAGATTTATTTGAAATATCTCTATCAGAAAGTTCCATGAATCCATAGGCATCCTATTACCACACAAGGCCATTCCAAGATAGTTGTCCAGTAAGGCTTTGATTCTACATCCCATAATTTCATAAAGTCTATTTTGTTGCTCCTGCTAAACATTTATAAAAAAAAACATGAGCTTTTGTGGAAGTTAATCTGTTGACCCAAGATAGCTTCATATTATTTTATGACTACCTTTAGTGTTCTTTCTTCATTCACTTATGCATGTCCTAAGAGGAAAGTATCATCCACAACTTGTAATTTTATGGGATCCACATCATTTTCCACTTTAATTCCCTTCAGTCTACCCTCCCTCATAGCATAACAACACAATTTACTAAGGGTTTCTACCACAATAATGTAAATAAAGGGGGACAAGGAGTCTCCTTGTATCATACCTCTCTCAGCCTTGAAGAATCCATGAGGTTTGTCATTTATCATGATAGAAAAACTAGGAGAAGAAAATAATTCCTTAATCAGATGGATAACTTTAGGATGGAAGCACAGTTTGGCTAGAATGTTTTTAATAAAGTCCCATTACATCTTGTCATATGCCCTATACATGTCAATTTTAACCAACATGTATTCTCTTTTTTATTTATCCACCGAATGGACTATCTCATGGATGTCAATGATGTTATCCAAAATCTATCTGCCCGGTACAAAATATCCTTGATTTTGTAAGATAAACTTATGCAACACTTCTCGTAGCCTAAAAGCCAAAATATTAGAGCATAATTTATAGATGGTATTGCATAAATTGATGGGTCTAAATTCTTTCAAATCCTTTTCTCCAACAACCTTTGGTATCAAAACCAAGAAGGTGCAATTGACTTGCTTCAGTAGCATTCCCCAAACAAAGAAATTGTAGTCATTTATTTACCCTTAATACTATTTTCTAACCCCAAGCATGTCATCCTATCACCCAGCGGGCACTGGGTGCTCACCCGAGGCATGCACAAGCACTGAGTCCCTCCTTTATGTGAACTTTGTGAGAAGGTTCCACCAATCAATAGAGGATGATTTGTAGAAGTATAAGTACATTCACTTATTTAAAAAGGTAGAAGGAAAAACTAATAGATTCACACCTTAATGCATTAAAAAAACTAAATAACATTGTAATAAGTAGAATAATAAAATAGATTTGAGTCATGACAAGTCATATAACATGAGGGTTTACACCCTTGAACAAGATATACAAAATGAACCCATATACCCATATATATAGATTTAAAATAGTTCTAGTAGCCACATTACAGTCAAAAGGGTCATCTTAGATCATACATATCAAATGATAGAGACTTAACTCCTATAATTTTCTATGATATGAGACCCTAGCTATACTTTTCCCATTTTAACCCTTGTTACATATCCTAGTGCCATACATAGGCTTATGGACATCCCTTACAACCCTTAGCAGTAAGTTCTCTAAAACCTAACATTGCTATAACACTCTCGTACTCTCCTTCTCTTTCTCTGACATTCTCTTTGTCATTCTCATCATATCTTGTATTTTGTCTTCGTATATATTTCTCTATTTGTTCTGAGCATCTCTTTTTATAGGACCAACACCCACCACCATGCCTTCTCTCATGAGCAGATCACATTGCCAAGTGTCGATGTGGTCCTCCTAATGGTGAATTCTTATCCATTTATAAACCCTCCACTCTCTGAAATGATGTCTTCTGGGAATATTCCTTGTGGGGAATATATCCTTTTCTTGACCTCTAAGGTTCTAGGCTGACACCTTATCCACTCATCATGCATCTAGTCGGGTCCTCATGCTTTTCATTCAAGTTACCCTAGAATTCCAAATATGGTTAAATCCTTTGAACTCGTGTTCTACCTTACGTACGTGTGCCCTGGTTTCACTTAAACCCTTATTAAACCCCTTTATCCTGTGCATGCTTTCCCCTGAGCAGTCCTTCTTCTCACTGTTCATGTGCATACGTGCACCTCTCGATACTTAGCCAATATTGCAGGGCCCAACATCACCCCACACTAAGCATGTTCTCCATTCTAAAAAACATCTTTCTTATCTCAAAGAATAAAGAATAGTGGAACAAGTGACAATCTGAATAAAGAATGAAATAATAGAAGAATCTACTACTATGCTATAGGAGGAGTGGGAATTCCATCTTTACTGTTGCTTCAATATTTTCCTAGGCATCCACCTCACCATGCGCCTCCTGAAGTAGGTCACCCAGTAGAGCTGCTCACCTCGTAAAAAATAAATTCATCAGCTCTTAGCATTCTAGTGTATCTACAATGCCTTCTAACTTGTTTGCTAAGACCATCCAACATGTCCATTCTATGAGTGACCTGGGGATATAATTCCTTAATCCTGATTATTAATTGAACACCTGCAAGGTTTCAATTGCTTCAAACTTTTTCTCAATCTCAGCTAGGATCTTTTCCCGTTCTCACTCCTTATTTCCTTTGTTCATTATCTTGAAACTCCTTCAGATCCGCCTCATGCGTAGCAACCAGTATGCTTGCTACCCTATCTTTGTCAATGTAATTATCATATACAGCCTCAACCATTTTTGCGGTGGTCTTTATAGTGAAAAGGAGCTCATGGAATACTAAGTAACTATCTCTCCTGATCTTCATTTTTTCTTCCTCCTTCTAGTGAACACCAATGCCACTTTTACTGATTCCAATGCGAGTGGCCGCCTTTCCATGGTGAGGATGCAGGTCAAGTCTTCCAAGCATATTACATGGTTTACTCCTATTTTTTCTCAGTGCAAGGCCAGGTCCGGGTGCTTCAAGTTTATGGCATTTAAAATAATCTATATTTTCTTATGGATCTTACATGCACCTTTTCCTTCTCCTCCCTTAATTCACACCTTAATTATGCGCTGATCAGCTCCTCCTACTATTAACTTCTTGTCCTTTTCAATGATCTCTTAATTATTCATTTTCAAGCTCTTGCTCTAGGACCCTTACTTCTGTCATTTCTCCCAAATAGCCTTGCCTACAACCTCCACTGAACACTTTTTTGAGAGAATTATAGACTTTCTCATCATGATAGTTATTGAGGCATTCATCAAAGGGTTTACTTCCCTTGGTATTTGGAATCTTCATCAATGCCTCATGGTTGACCTCAAATTTAGGCTCATCAACATGGGACTCAAAATCCCAAGACAACATCTTCCTCGTGAGTGAGTACACACCCTCTTCATTGAAAGAAGACCATGCAATGAGTTTTTTTGAAGGAATGGTACTTTGGAAATGTGTGTGTAGTACACTTTATTTGGATCATATGATGTAAGTACATTCCTTGTTACTTTCATCTTCTACCATACCCTTTCCACCTATGCATGCTACCTTTGGGAAGCTTACCACCAGGATAGGATCTCCACCCATGCTTCCATACTCCTTTTCTACACTTATCACTTCCCTACATCTCCTTGAGTACTTCTTTGGCAATGCTGCACTCCACCTCTTGATCCATAAAGTCTTTTATGATGCATGTCTACTTCCCTTTCTGTATGGCACCCTCTATCTTCTCCTTGGTCAAGTTTGGAGTCCTTCTGATCCTTCATGTTGACTTCCTTCACTTCCCCCCTTGCTCATGAGTGCTCTCCTTTGTCCTTATCCTTCTCTTCATTTCCCTCCTCCTCTAACTCATATACATCATACACAGGATGGTGTTGACACCTCACCATGCTCTTCATTTTCCTCATCACTCTTTGTTGGCCTCCATGTAATCTCTTATTTCTTCCAAGTCCACCTTTTCTGTTACTCTTTACTTCTTCCTAACTGGTGATTCCAATATAGGAGACTCTTATTTTTCTTCCTCCATAGGTGAATCCTTTCTCTGCCGGTGACTCTTGTTTTGTAGGGGGATTCTCTTTCTTTGGTGCATTTCTTCCTTAGATGTCTTCTCTCCCCCCCCCTCTCTCTCTCTCTCTCTCTCTTCTGCAGGGGACTTCTTCCTCCATGCATAGGTTGCTTGGTTTTTCACGCCTGACTCCTGTGCACACCTACAAACTACATTGTATATATACTTGGTGCCTTTTTCTTAGGGGCCTCCTCTTTCTCCCTTTTCCTTAGCGTAGACCTTCTTCCTTCTGGTGGGGTCTTCTGGGATAGAGACATAATTTTCAATGTAAGTTCCCTTCTCATACTTAGGCCTTATTGCGTAGGTATACCCTTGTTGTGGTCCTCCCAACAACATGTAATGTTACTGGATTCAACATATCTATGTCATAGGAGACATACTTCTCCACATATGTGCACACTTATTTGGATATATCAATGTTTTGTGTAACTCATGGTAATCTTAGTCTACCATGTTGAGGTAAAACCTTATATTCTTTTCCTCTTTGAATCGATTAACCATGGCCTGGAAGTATTGTGTTGTGAAGGAGAATGATAATTTGCACCGAGGGACCCTTGGTGTCATCTGCCAGAGTAAACCTATGCCAATACAAAAATGTTGGTACACGGTGAATTCAACCTCTTCTTGTAATAAAATAGGTAACTTCTTAGGTATTCTCCACTCAGTGTCGAATGTGTCATGCATCCACTTATACCATTTTTCGTAGGCACACCTTGTGGGTGGCCATCATGGTGTCACAAGTGTATTTCTCAAATATTTTGGTGGGGGAAGGGTTCTCATCTGGGTATTTCCTACAACAAAATTATCTGGCCCATCGATGCACTCCAATCTCTAAAAATATAATGGTAAAGGACATTACCAAACATGATATTTTCTCCATCGTGTGTGATATTGATGATTTCTTCTGCTATGAAATCCGAGAGGTTATAGATGGTGCCCTCCAATATCTTATAAAAAAACATTCAACCAAGATCTTGTTGATATGTGTCCATCTCTCCTGCCCATTTAACTTTTGTGACCAAGTGTACAACCATCCTCATTACAGGGTCAAAAATCATAGAAATGTCAAAGTATCATGAACCCTTCTTATAGTCATAGGCTTCAATAGTCTTCTTGATGGCCTCTTTATCATCTAAGTCATCATCAAAATATTCTCCCTTCACAAATAAGACCAATAAACTTATAGAAATTAGTTGGGGAGTTATGTGCATCCTACATCATGTAAAGTAGAAATGGTCTTCATGTACATGCGACATTAACCACTGGTATAGTTACTCAGGTTTGCCAAAATAGGGAAACTCATAGAGTTGCAATAACCCATCCTTCTCCATATTCACCTTTACCTTATCATCATAGATAGGAATTCCATCTGGTGTCCTTTTATCTATAGGGTGAACCAGTTCTAATGCCATCTCATTCTCTTTGGTGCTCATTCGATGGTTGTAGTCACTTACGACCATCTTTCTAACATGATGACACCCATTCTTTTCTAAGTAATACACCATCGTATGTATATTGCATCTCCTATGTACCATTCCTCATTAAAACTGGTAGAAACAACTTGTTTCCATATTTCCTTTACCCTTCTTTGGTGAAACATTTGTTACTTTCCTTGGTGTCATTTCTCCATTGGGTCACTAAAATTTATTCCTTTCCCCTGATCCTTCTGAAAAAATCCCCTCAATCATGTGCCCTAGTTTTTGAACCATCACCCTAAAAAACCCTTTTTCCATAGGATGGTTGTAATCACCTAGCTGGCTTCTTCCACACAATCTTCTCTGCTTACGCCTGTGTATTCCTTTGTCCAAACTAGTTTACTGATACCAAACTGGCTATGCACGTAAATATTCATAACCCTTTTCCACACATTATTCTTTAATCCACGTAATTTTGATTCTTCTATCACAGGCCATCGAAACACATATCATCCAGTACCATCTTCCAGTACTATGTCACGTTACTTTACCCTACACAAAAATAGATGTGCGGTCCTCTGTACGCATGGAATTTTTTTGAAATAGTAAGTGGCTACTAGCGTCACAATGTGCACATGAAAAAACAAGAAGGAAAGGAAACAAAACAACAAGAAGGGGAAACACAAAGAAAGGAAAAGATTTTAGTAAGGTAAATCCTAGGCTAACTGGAAATACTGCCTTATTTATAAACACAAAGAAGACTTATTTATAGTAGGGCTTCAACCTACTCCCATTGAAATGCCCTGGTAATCATGTTACATCCCACTGCTTGTAACTGGTAAGAAATTGAATCAAGTATATAGGATACAATGTATGGGCCCAACTAATGGAATTTGAATTTCCTATCGTATGGCACAAAAAATTGGAATCATACAAGAGAACCATCTGCCCAACCCTCAAACTACTTATTCTTAATGTTTCTATCATGCTCATGCCTTCTGCCTGGCCTTTTCTATTGTCTTCTTATTCTAGTGAGAAATAGCTTGTCGTCTCATCTAATTACATCAACTTGTTAATCCTTTCCTCAAGTGCTTGTTCATTAGTTAACCCTTCTGTGTACGTGCTATACGACAGTGATGGTAACTATGAATTCAATAGGTAACAGAGTCTTCGATGCACCAAATACCAATTGAAAAGGTGTGGCCTTGTTAAATCTCTTATAGGTTGTCATGGTACGCCCATAACACATGGTAGAGACTTTGTCATCCTGATCTCTTGTCTGCCAACATCACAAATTTTGGTCAGTGTGTGACTCAGTATCTTGTTAAATGCCTTGCATCAGTTCCATTAGCCTGAGGGATGATAAGGGGGTAGTTTGGTGATGAGCCACCATTAACACTACCAACAAAATCCTAGTTGTCTCATTCAAGAAATGTGTACCTCTATCACTATGTCAAACTCAACAGGAAATACATACCTGTTGATTATATTCTCCCATAGGAACCTATTGTTTCTATTTCCACTAGTGTAATCCCTTGTAGGTGATGTCTCCACTGCCATACCTTGTTAAGTAATTAGTATAGGTTATTATGTAGCATGAGCCATTCCTTCACTTGACAGTAGGTGAAATCCATCCTACAAAATCAATTGCCCACTTCTCAAATGGTTCTACACTAGATATCGGTCTCAAGAAAATATCATCTCTTCTTCCTAGTTTTCCAAGGCACTGGTAATGGTCATAAACCTTGCAAAAGTTAATACAATCCTGGTAGATGCTTTCCCACACAATCCATGCCAAAAGGATCTTAAGTGCAGTTACATTCCCTGCATAGTGTCCTCCTACAATTCCAGCATATGATTCGTCTATGATTGCAATGTGTTCATGCTCTAACACACACCAATGCAAAACCTCATCATGGCCTAGCTTGTATAAGTATCCACTAAGTAATATGTAGGGCGCAACGCATATGGCTAATTGCTTCCTTTCCAAATTCTTCATTCCCTCTAGTTACACACCCATCTTAAGAAATATATCAATATCTTCCAAGTTAGAGGGCGCATGTTGTAATCTAAACAGTGGTGCATCTAGAATTGTATCCTCAATGCTCTGCACATCCTCCCCTGATTTAATCCTCGATAAATGGCTAGGTCCCAAATTACTATTACCCAGTTTCACAATAACCATAAACTCAAATTCTTGAAACAACAGGACCCATCGGCATATGTGCCCTTGTAAAATGGGCTTGTTTACTAAGTTATTCAATGCCATGTGGTCTGTGTATAAAATGAAGGGTGTTCCTAATAGATATTTTCTAAATTTTTACAGAGGGTAGATCATTGACAATGCTTCACACTCAGTAGTATTATAGTTCTGTTCTATTGGGGTTAGCATTATACTAGCAAAACACAAGGGGTGGTCAATAACTCCCTCTCCAGGTTGTGCTAATATTGCCCCAATCGGCATCCCCAAAGCATCAACATGTACATGGAATGGCTTATCCCAAGAAGGAAATCATAATATAGGCGGAGTGATAATTTATTCTTTAATGTATCAAATGTTATTTGTTGCACCTCTCCCAAGTGAAATGTACTTTTTTGTTTCAGAAACTCTTCTAATGGCGTGGCAATCTTGGCATGCCCTTAAATAAATTTCTGGTAATATCCTATATGCCCAAGGAATCCTCGCATTGTGCTCTGGCTGGTAGGTTTCCCCAATCCCATAATAACAAAAACTTTAGCAACATCCACCAGCAAGACTTCCTTACATATGATATGCCCTAAAAGAGTTCTAAATGGAGTAGTGAAGAGAAATTTCTTAATGTTGAGGGATATGCGTAACTGTTGGAATCTCTCAAACATCAACCGAAAATTGTGACAATAATTCCTCATTAATCCATATACCATTCCAATCATCAAGGTAGATTTGAAGGAACTTATGGATAAAATCTTGAAATTCCTACACCACAATGCATGAAAACACATCAGGCACATTCTTCAGTCCAAAAGGCATGAATGTGTAGGAAAATATTCCCCATTCAGTGGAAAAAGTTGTCTTTTCTTTGTCTTCCTTTACAATCTAACCTAATGATATCCTGAGAATTCATCTGTGAAAGAATAGATCTCGAGTGTGGCTACTCCTTCCAAGATATCTCTTCAGTGAAGGGGGTTGGAAAAGGGTCAATAACACATACCACATTCAAATCCATGTAATCAACACAAATTTTTATCCTCCCATCCTTCTTAATGTTGATGACCATTAGACCTTATCCATTCTGATTCCTCAATGGCCTCAATGATGCCTGATGTGATCATCTTGTCAATCTCCTCCTTGAATTTGATGCAAAGATTAAAATTAATTCAATAAGGTCTCTTCCGAATTGAGTGCGCACCTTCCTTTAACTTGATTTTCATTTCCCCCAAGGAGTGGTGAACTCCCTTAAGCTCATGGTACCCACGTAGAAAATAAATCCTAAAATTCACGCAATAGATCAATGATATTTGAAACCTCCTTTTCTGTCCAGTAATCTCCAATAGTAACCTCCTTAGGTTCATGGCCTTTAAACCAATGTTAACCTTCTTGGTTTTTAGGGTTCACAGATAGGTGTGTGCTTTCTCATCAGGACAATCCATAACTTCATGCATACCTATAGTATGGTTAACATCCAAATTTTCCACTTCTTCACCATCGATCATGTAGACCAATTTTCCTTTTTCTTTTTCCATGCATATGCACACTCAAGTTGTATCTCCTATGATTCTTCCTCATCAAAGCATGACTTCTAAGCAAGGTTCACCCAATAATTCTAGTATTCTATCCTCCACCATGGCACTATCTCCCATAGTTAGGTGCACTTAACAACCTGAAACACCTCATCCACCAATGGCTTGGTACTCTGATATTCAAAATCTTGAAGGAGGTCAATTGTCAACTCCTGCAAGTTTCTTATTTAGTGATGGCACATCTATGAGTGAATGTACCATGTATGCGTGCAGCATTATAAGGTGGAGTAAAACTTATGCACCCATAAAGAAGGTGGTAAGGCTTCCACTATGCCTTCCATTTAGGCCTTCTCACATGCTTTGGACATGAAACGAGGAAGGTTCCTTCCCATGATAATCTTGTATGATAGTAGGTGCATTACTCCAGGAAAACCTAACAGAGAACATGATTCTCACTTTGCACCACTCTAGAAGGCTATTGCGATGGTCACCCACCAACATGTCTGTGGTCCTGAGCAAGGTATAATTGAGCATCCTTCTCCTTTTGATCTCACTTCTGCACTGGGTCTCCATTTCTCGTAGGAAAACATCAAGGTTGGATCCTCCAGAATAACTTGGCAACTTCTTTCCTCCTAGGAGCTTGACTAAGCATGCATCTTTTCTACTCTCATCACAGAGCCCCTTAACTACCTTCTGACCAACTCATATGTCTGTGTGCACCCAATTTTCACATGCCACACTAGTTGTATCACTTATAGATTGAGCATCTTCCCACTAAATAATTCCCTCCTTTATTGGTTGCACAACTTCAGGGTCCTGAATAGTGCACACACGTAAATTTTGTCTAGGTCTTCCTCTCCTAAAGGCTCAATATAGGGTGTTGACTTCCCATCTATCAAAGGAATGATAAATCGTTCCTCTTTGTTCTCAAAACTTATATACCCCTTATTGAAATGTAATTCAACATTGTTCTTATAGCACCAGGGGTGCCCAAGTAACGCTGGAAATTTTTCCACCTCAGTAAGTGCTAAGATTCGTAGAAGTCTCCAGTGAATTTTTCCCCTTAGATAGTGATAGAAGAATCCTTTAAAACACCAATGGGACATTGCCTTTGTCTTATTTTCCATATACAACACATTTAAAGATGGATGTAATGGGGGCCTTCCCATTTGATTCCAGGAATCCATAGGGTGAGAACATTGAAATTCTGCTCCTGTGTCAATCAAAATATTGGTTAGGATCCATCCATCAACAACTGCATTCAAGGTAATTTCCTTATCATAGTCAAGGCTATGTGGGGAGGAAGGTTAGCATGAAAAACCTACCTCTTGCGCTCTACTCCAATGGCTTGGTATCTTTTTCCCTTAACCATTCTCCTAACAGAGGAATGATATTATCTTCCCACAACATCTTACATACCTCTCTTGACATCATCTACGATCCTGACTGAGGGACCTCAGTGCTCTTCTTCTAGCTCCAAATTATTGGATTTCTCCTTTAGACATTAAATTTCCCCTTGAAGACTCCTGATTACATCCATGGTCTCTTGAAATAGGCTTCCTTCTAATGGGTAGGGTCCTGGATACTTCCCATACACCACCTCTTCTCTTGTAATCAGTGGTCTTTGCTTTGGTATCTCCCTTGACTATGCAGCCTTAGCTTCATCGTCACCAGTACATGTTCTAATTCTAACTCATGTGCCACCCTTGGCATCCACTATGAGTCAACCTTCTTAATGCTTACCATCCCAATGCCCTTGTCTTTCTGGTGTTGTTGGCTCATATGCTCAAATAGCTCTAGGAACTCTTCATACTTGTTCTTATTTCCCACACCATGAACACTGTAGACAGGTTCAACATTCACGCTTGTAATGCTCTATAGACCCATAGTTATAACAAGTTCCATAAGGGAACTCACCTTATTCACCTCCGTGATTGCCAGGACCTCTAAATCCTCTTGAAAGCCTCTTCCACAAGCTCCTCCATCCATGCATCCTTCATAGTGATGACCATCATCCTTGGAATTGTTTGCAATGTTGGTCTGGCACACACCAATATCAATGGCATCATGTATCTGGTCAATCAATATACAATCCTTGGTGTCATGAGTAGTAGAGGTGAAAATATTGCAATAGCAAGACACATTCTTATGGATTGTGCACTACAATAGTAGATACCTACTTGCATCATGATCTTCATGGAAAATATCATAGTCTAATGTCAAGGTGCGTACTGATCTCCGAGGACAGTTATCCTTCGTATATCCCTCTACCTCACAATATGTGCACCATAGGCCACTACGAGTCTCATGGGTCATGTTTGTAGATAGCTTCTCCAACTAATTTTCCATTACAGAAATCTGAGCTTCGAAGAAAAGGAATAACACTGGTATCCATGCTTCCTATGGCCTCGGTGCACAGGGCAGCCTCCAAGGCCTCACATGGGTCTGTGAAAGTCTTATGCAAAAGTGCTCTCTTGAAAGGTGTTATTAATCCTCCAAAAAACCATTGAGCATGCTGAGAAGGATGAATATCATAAGATAGTTTTGATAAGAGAGTTTTAAAATGTGTGTCATACTCCTACACACTCTCTATCATACCTTGTTGAATTTCCTTCACTGCACTAATGCTCTTCTGTTCAAACTTAGGAATATGGAATTCAGCTAAGAAGGCATTATGTGGCAACGTGGTATAATCTACTACTATCTTGTGGGGGTCATACTTCTGGTACCAACTATACACGCGTCCTTACAACAGTTGTTACAAACTAACTTGCCTTCCATTCTAGGGTAGTGATCCCCTTTGTGTGCCATAGCAACTCACATTTGTGTACATGCTCTACAAGATCCTCAACACCTTTGTAATCTGGTAGATGCAAGGACATTTCAAAAAATACTTGCTGAGGTGGTTGAGGCCCTTGTCCACCTGATCCAAAACCTTGATTCCCTCTGGTGTTTCCTCCACCACCAGATCCACTAGATTCACTCCTGACCCTCCAAATCCACTAGATCCACCAGGTCCACCAGGTCCATGCTAGTTCCTATTCCACTGATCCACCATATCCACCTCCCATAGTGGAAAAGGGTCTTGAAGTGGTCACACCTTGTGTCCCCACTATCGCGCTAAATTATGCCAATAGTCTGTGATATTGCACCACTACCAGATGTGTGTCTCACGCCACTTCTAGATGTGATACCCAAGCTTTTTATACCCAAATTTTCCCAAATGTTCATTCCAAACAATATACCTCTAAACACAAGAAATGATTACACAGCCATAGATGTGTCAAATGAAAAGTTATACCTCCTAAGTGTTGATCGGTTACTTCCACCAATACCAACTGGGTTAGTAATACTTATCTCTAGATTGGAAAACTAAGCATCAAGGGTTAGTCACCAGGTGGATTCAGATGCATGTTGATGGCTCTCCTTTCTCCAAGTGATAAGATCTCATCAGAATTTGAAGGGTTCTCTATCCTGCACTTGCCAAGATGGGGTAGCACAGACTACTCAGGCTCCATGTCCTCTATGCGTGAACCTCAATTCCTTCCCACAATGTCTACCTCCATAAATCCATCACTCCTACAACTTCATGTTGTCTATCTAAATCCCTCTCATGAGCTTCATTATACTTGAGTCATCTCTCTTCCCTCTCCTTTTCACCCATAAGGTCCACCATCTTCCTCCACCCTAGCTTCCTCACCTAATGCTCAGAAGAAGCTTATCTAGTCATGGGAAATGCTTCCAAACTTATTGTAATGATCAGGATCTTTATAGATAAAGGGATAACATGCAATAACAATCCTCTTGGCTCCCTCAAGAACTCAAACTCCAGCAATCTCTGGACAGGAATACACAGAAATCAAATACTCCAAGGTGTAACTCATTAACACTCTACTCCACCAATGATCAAAAACATGTCTCCAATTCAGATCAACATCATGCAACCTCTAATACTCCTCTTAGGTCCATACATGAGGTCTATAATACCATCTCAATCTAGATGTATACGCCAAAATCCATTCATACATCTCCACTGGAAAACAATAAAAGAAGGTCTCATACAACTCATGATACAGATGTTCTTCTACCCATTTACATGCATCAAACTCAGGTTCAGTACTAAATCTCTGAGAAAACTCATCCTCCATGCTTTTAAGCCATGCGTCGACACAATCCAAGGTTAAGCACTCTATCATCACACACCATTCTCACAAATAGCTTCAAAAAGAGGTCCCGGAAACAAAACCAAGATGTAGTCATTTATTTACCCTTAGTATTGTTTTCTAACCCCAAGTGTGTCGGCCTATCACCCAGCGGGAATTGGGCACTCACTCGAGGAACATGCCAGCACCAAGCCCTTCCTTTATGTGAGATTTGTGAGAAGGTTCCACCATTAATGGAGGATGATTTGTAGAAGTAGAATTACATTCACTTATTTAAAAAGGTAGAGGAGAAACTAATAGATGCACACATTAATGCATTACAGAAGATAAATAACATTTGTAAGAAGCATAATAAACTAGATCTGATTAATGAAAATTCATATAACATGAGGGTTTACACCCATAAATAAGTTATACAGAACAAACCCATATATTGATTTAAAATAGTTATGGTAGCCACATTACAGTCAAAAGGGTCATCTTAGACCATACATATTAAATGACAGAGACTTAACTCCTATAAAATTCTCTGATATGAGACCCTAGCTAGAATTTTCCCATTTTAACCCTTGTTATAGATCATAGAGCCATACAGAGGCTTATGGCGTCCCTTATAATTACATTAGCACTAAGTGTTCTAAACCCTAGCATTACTGCAGCACTTCTTACTCTCCTTCTCTTTCTCTACATTCTTTATGCACTCTCTATGTCTCCCATCATCTCTTATATATTTGTCTCTATCCCAAGTATCTCTTCTAATAGGATCAACACCCACCACCATGTCTTCTCTCCTAAGCAGATCACGCACCAAGTGTTGATGTTGTCCTCCATTGATGAATGATTATCCCTTTGCAAACCCTCCACTCTCTGTAATGATGTCTTCTGGGAATATTCCCTATGGGGAATATCCTTTTCTTGACCTTTAAGTCTCTAGGTTGGCACCTTATCCACTCATCATGCCTAGTCAGGTCCTTGCACTTTTCCTCAAGAGCCCCTAGAATGTCAAATATGGCTAAGTCCTTTAAACCCATGTTTTGCCTTCTGCACGTGCCATGGTTTCACTTAAACCCTTCTTAAACCCCTTTTTCCTCCATGTTTTCCCCTAAATGCCTTTCTTCTCATTGGTCAAATGCACGCATGCCCTTTGGTACTTAGCCAATATTTTAAGGCCCAAAAAAATTCATGGACAACCTTTAGCACCTCCTTCTTGACAATTTCCTAATACATCTAAAAAAAGAAAGCAAGGAACCCATATAGCCCTGGTGCTTTGTTACCCTCCATCAAAAAGAGAATGGATCTAATCTCATCCTAAGTTGGCACTTTCAAAAGATATTGGTTCTCATTATCTTTAATAACTTCATCAAAAAAATCCAACACATTATGTAATACGCTCCCTTCAGCTATGGTTCCTTTCTTATAAATAATTTTGAAGTATGAGATTATAACCCATGTTTTGCCTTCTGCACGTGCCCTGGTTTCACTTAAACCCTTCTTAAACCCCTTTTTCCTCCATGTTTTCCCCTAAATGCCTTTCTTCTCATTGGTCAAATGCACGCATGCCCTTTGGTACTTAGCCAATATTTTAAGGCCCAAAAAAAGTCATGGACAACCTTTAGCACCTCCTTCTTGACAATTTCCTAATACATCTAAAAAAAGAAAGCAAGGAACCCATATAGCCCCGGTGCTTTGTTACCCTCCATCAAAAAGAGAATGGATCTAATCTCATCCTAAGTTGGCACTTTCAAAAGATATTGGTTCTCATTATCTTTAATAACTTCATCAAAAAAATCCAACACATTATGTAATACGCTCCCTTCAGCTATGGTTCCTTTCTTATAAATAATTTTGAAGTATGAGATTATAGTCTTCTGAATTTCCTCTTCCTCCTCTATAAAAAAACCATCCTCTTTGTTTATTTCCAAAAAAATTATTCAGTTATCCAAGACATGGAAGAATCTAGTGTTTTGGTCACCATTCTTTAGCTAGTTTATCCTTGACTTTTGTCAACAGTACATCTCTTCTTTAGGCAGGATATTATGGTATTTGGAGAGAAAAATTATTTCCCGATCTCTCTCATGTTGGCTCCACTCTCCATCTTCCATATATTCTTAAAGCATTATGAGGTCCTCATTGATTCTACTTTTCTGCAAGAAGATGTCACCGAACACTTCTTTATTCCATTTTTTATTATTCTAATTTATGTTTTTCAGCCTTGAGGTGACTCTATACATGTTGTTCCCATAAACTGGTATATTCCACCTTTCTTCAATCTTCTTTTGCAGGTCAAGGTGCATGGTCCACATTTTTTCAAATCTGAAGGGTCTCCCTTTCAAAATCTAGGCCTCATCTAATCTTAGAATGAGAGGGTTATGGTCTGATCCAATTATTTCCATAGTTGAGAAAGAATAAACATGTTCTTGGACCCATTAGACATTTTTAAGAAATATTTTGAGTCTTATTTGAATTAACTCTTCTCATGTACATCTATTTGACCAAGTAAACTTAGATCCTAAGAGTCTTAGATAAAAAATACCATTATCACTTATAAAGCAAGATAAATCCTCCATTCTCTCAGAGAATCTTATATTACCTCCCCACTTGTCTAAAGGAAGAAGGGGTGTATTGAAGTCTCCACCAATAATCTAGTCCCCATCCCTATAAGCATTCCTGAAGGTAGTGATTTCTTTCCAAATTTCTTTCTTTCCCCCCATCGAGTTTGGAGCGTAGACATCAGAAAAGATCCATATTTTTTGTAGCTATTTCTTTCAAACACATATCCATGTGATATTTTCCTTGGATTAGAACCTCACCTTCAACTATGTTTTTATTCCATAAATAAGCTAGGCCGCCTGAAGCCCCTACAGAGTCAGCATGGCTGAAACCTACCTCTTTCCAACAAAAACCTTCATGACATCTTTAAATCCATCTTCTTTAATCTTAGTCTCTTGGATCATTAGTATATCAACATGGTTCTTCTTCCTAATATCATATAAAATCTTATACTTGTGTGGGTTATTTAACCCTATGATAGTCAAAGATTTTATTAATATTTAAACAATTTATTTTTGTTCTTACCATATGCAAAGTTGCTTTGAGTGCCTTTCACTACCTATTTTATGGCTATTATTTCTCTGGTTACTCTTTTTGGAGGTCTACCCAAACTATTTCTTATCCTCTTACATCCATTGTGGGTGTTTTTTTCCAAACTTTCTCCTAATGCGGTTTTGGTGTAGATTCAAGGCTAATAAATGTTTCTACAAGATCAATCTCCTCAATCCCAATCATGTGAAACATATTATTGATAAGAAAAGGGCTGGTCTCCATCCTTTGAGAAAGAAACTTAGACTACCATAGGTTTCCTAAACTATGAGGGAATCTACTATATGATCTTCCTCTAAGATTCCTTCCTCCTTTTCTACTTCATCATTTTTTTCCTCCATGTCATCAATTTTGACTTCCTCCTAGATTTGGTTTTGTTCCTTCACCTCTTCATTGTTCTAAGTCTGTCATGTCTCCTTAACCTCTAATTCTGGTGTTATCTTGGCTGAAGATTTCAACAGTTCATTCACTACAGAGCTTTATCCCTTCTTGTTCTTACCCTAGCTCACCTTGGGCTGGTAGATCAACTTATTTTCCTTTTTCCCCTTTATTCTTAATGCATGCCTTGGCATTGTGACTCACCTTATGACATAAAATCAATAGTAATGGACTTGTTTAATAATCAAAATTCTACTGGTACTCTTCCCATTTGGATTTCAGCATTGCATTCATGGGAATCTCCTTATCCACAGGGACATTAACACAAAATATTTTGTGCAGCAGTCTTGGCCTTGCCCTAGTCATAGGATCCACCATAATGAGGTCACTGATCCCTTTGGAAATTCCTTTAATCACCTCATTTCCAAGTATTCCAGTGGTAATCCAGGGAGCCTAACCCACTCTGATCATTCTCTCATATGTGCATCCAGAGGATTAAATCCTACTTTTTAGTTCTGGACCAGAACTAGAGCCCTCTCCATAAACCAAAGGCCTCCAACTATGATATTAATGACATCTTCTCTCATATCTAGATTTATAATGAAGAAGGCATTAGAGTATGCCACAATATCCATGGCACCTCAGTCTATGTTGTATTCTTTCTTGTCAGAGTACATATTGTCTTCTATATGTGTATTTTTCTTGATTGGACTAACAAATATTTCTATCCACTTTGTTTATATGTGCCTTAGTTTCTACCAATCATGTTCCCTTTCACACTATAGGGCATCACTTTTAGATTAGAATATGGTCCTCTCCTTTAGGTTGCATCCTCTTAGTGATGTCGCATGCACCCCAAATAAGGGGGGGACATACATTAGGTGAATCATTCACCCTATACAACAACACAGAGATACATCACAGTACAATTAAATACAGGAACAAAACATGGTCACATCACAGAAAATGGCCCAGAATTTTACTTGGGTCATCAGTTTAGCACATACGCCAACACCCAGATACATACACGAGCACCCTATGCACTCCTAACCCTTCCTGGGTCCCTATGACCAGGGGGAGTTACAATCATTTTATCATATTAGTGTAGTTTATAGCATTTCACAAAGCATTTTACATAGCACATGCATTTTCTTCCAGCAATCAGAATGCATTCTACCTTCATTTTTCTACTTGGATCGAACTGGAATGACATGGATCACACCATATGTAGTGGTGTATAAATTTTAGGAAGTAGTTAGGGGATGGATAATAACACTAGACCTTTCTCCCCAGCACTCTTTTTTCATGGCGTGAGAACACCCAAAAAACTCACACTTGGCATGAGATCGCCCAAAACACTCAATCTTTACATGAGATCACCCAAAAAAATCATTCTTCTTTAGTGTTTTAGGACACTTTGTATCATTTTTACTCATCATGGATCAGGTACACATGTTCCTTTTACTAATTTTACACATTTTTACATTTACATACTTGGATCAAATTTTTTACATATACACGACTTTGACTACTCTTTCACTCTTCTTTTATAGGTACATCCTTAATGATTTAACAAATATAGAATTTTTGAAACCTTAATTATAGATTCACAACATAGTGACAAGAAATAAAGTATATATTTGACCTAAGCAATAAGCTAAAGAAATATGAAACCCTAGGTGCAAGAGAGAGGATAAAGGACTTAGCTAATTTCGTAATAAATCCTTAAGTGTGTTGGGTTGGAAAACTACTGAACAAGAGGAGGAATATATCACAACCACACTCATAAAATTGTAAAAATATTGAAATATGTTAGACTAGGGCACCTAGACTGGGTCAGGGGCACCTAGGCACTAGAGACTACTTATGGGCACCTCTTTCTGTTTAGAACCACAGAAAATGATTTTTCTTGTGTCACACTGATGTCGCTAACTATATTTGTTTATCTCATGTATGTCGTTAGATGATCTCAAACTTTGTTTGTAACCTAAAAAATAAATGATCTCATGTAAAACCCCAAAACACATCAAACCTTACAAAAAAGATGCAAATGGGGATTCAAATTGACTTTGAAGGTCACCCGACAGAGTGAGCTTACAATCGAGAACTGCACTACATTTCAAACTCCATGTAATTGTCATGTGTGTGTGCAAAAATCATGCCCCAGGTGGCTCTTGTGCAAGATGCACTTGGTGGATAGGCGAGTAATAGCTAGATGTATAAATGTAAATAAATGTGTGGATGGTAAAATTAACTACCCCTCACATGCGTGTATATAGAAAATGCAATCCCTTGTCCCTTGAATGAAGTTATATAAATGTTTTGATTATCTTGAAATGCCTTTGGATGTAACTGTACGTACCCAAAATTGTAAGGTACTGTACTGTGGAACGGTGTAATAAATGCCCCAATGATGATACAGGTCTCCTCGTAAGGTGTTCGGGATCTAGAAAGAGCTCTTCGGATATGCATTAACATCCCGCATACCCCACTTAGCCCCCATGTCCTTTGTTTTCCCCTTTTTCCCTCTTTTCTTGCCCCTTTTGATCTTCAGTGACGAAACCACCGCCCTGCAGGGTGGCGGTCTCGTGATCGCCGCCTTGAACAGGGCGGCGGTCCTGTAACCGCCGCCCTGAGCAGGGCGGTGGTCCTGGGTGCGTTTTCTAGAATGCCCTTTTGACACGACCCGCGTGAAATATCACGTTTCACCAGCTTTCCTTGCCGACTTGAGCATGCATTTATGTTTTTGGTCCCCTGGAATAGTGTTTTTCCTTTGTTTATTGTTTAGGAGTTCAATTTGGTTTTGGTTCTTGGGTGTTTGAATTCCTATAAATGCATGGTTTGTGCACATGCAAATGGCCACCATTTTTTGTTAGAGTCTTCTGATTTTCAGTGGTTTGGTCTTTCAGCTTGCTTAGGATTGATAGCATAGTTCATTTCTTACTTGGTTAGTATTGCTCAGCTGTTGGTAAGCCACAGACCCATCTTGTGCAGGCAGTGCTGTTGTTCCATCCAATCCGTGTCTTTATTTTGGAACGGAATAGCTTAGGAAGCCATTAAAGTTGCAGGTTTTTCTCTTCGTATAGGATAGTTAGAAGTTCTGGTCACTTCATGTTGCATGGCTTGCAGTAAAATCCCGCTAGGAATTGCATAGGCCAAGCTCTGTACTCTTGCGCTATCCCTCTCCTACTCGCATTCTCGGTCTGCATTCTGAGCTGTCCTTATCCCAAAATCTACTCCTGTCGGTGCTAGCATCACACACTTTTCTGGATCCACGTGAAACACGAAAGAACGAAGAGACCATACTGAGGGGACGAGATCACATACACACCATCGGATTCACCACTGTTCTGCGGAGTCCAGTTTTACATTTCAAAAGTTCTAGTCAGATTCATATCAAAACAAAGTAGTTAATCGCTTTATTTTAGTTAATTTTATTCTCATTGCCGGGGAAGCTATGGGGATTGATAGTTTCTGAGAAACTATGATTCACTCCTCACTTCTGAGGTAGATCGAGAATCTTGCTAATAGATTAGTTATTTCATTGTTTAGAATAGATATACAAAATTGCACAGACAAATAACCATCGGTTATCTTGTTTGTTTTAAGTTATTATTTAGTTGTCAATTCTAAATATTTTAAATAGCTACTTTCGGAGTACAAAAAAAAAGAAGTTATATATGCTAGAAGTATACTTTAGATTTCACTTTAAATTTCATTTCACTGCTTTTGCATGTTCTATATCTTCGAGCCAATCGTACCTCAGCCCAATCTCATGGCGGCAATAACTGACATTGACCAGAATCTTAGGATACAAGTCTTCCAAATGGGGAACAGATTTTCTAGCAATCAGATCTCAGTAGAAGACGACCGAGCATATACATTTTTGGTCAAATCAGCCAAACTACATAGGAAAACATTCACTATTCTCAGGTGTGATCCTTTAGTTCCACAGCCAGAGGCAAGACACCCACACAGACATAGATACCGGCCTAAGGATTGCAAGATGCCTGTGAGAGTATCTTCCGAGAAGATCGCACAGATAGATTCTAAACTATATGATTGGAGACTAAGGGTTAGGACTTGATTCCATGCATGACCATAGCTGGTCCACAATTCTACGGTTGTGACCCACAAATCCCGCAGCCCAACGAATCCACAAGTCAGGATCGATCGAACAAATCTAGATATAGCGGCTAACGAAGCTAGGGAATTCTAGACTAGGCCAGAATATCATCCATAGAGTCATTTATATGACCTTTCGGGAGATATACACGAAACAATCCCAGGTCATTTTCCACTGTTTCCGCAACCCATAGATCGAATTCACACCAGACTTCGAGTAGTCATCCTTGCTGATCGATCTATCACACCAGTCCAAGTTAGAAGGGCCTTCTTTGCCTTAGATTCGCAAATTCCATAACATGTCGAAGACATTAGACTGCCTAACTAGTTTGTCTAATATTCTACCCCCTGTCCTTTAACCTCAGGAGGTCGGGTACGTGGAAGAGTTACTTGTTAATTCTCACACTATTTCATTTCCGACGTACAGTTTAAAGGAATATAGCTGTCTGGAGGGCAGGGAGTTCGCAGCGCAGAAGAAAAAAAAGGAAAAATTTTAAGTGTTGGCTGAGTTTTTCGGAGGGAAAATTTGTTGAACCTAGGACACGTGTCCTTTCAGGGTGTGTAGAAGAATAAAAAGTTTGGCAAAGTTTTTAGTCAAAGGCAAAGGATGAACCCATGCCCCCTGTCAGCCAGTCATACGCCGGACAGTTAGACCGAAAGGGAACGGGGGGAAAAATTGAATTTTTTCCAAAAGTAAAAAATTCCAAATTTTTCAAAGGGAAAAATGTGCCCCTCTGGCCCGAAGCAATGAAAGATTGCCACATGTCCAAGTGGGCATTAAGGGCCCAGAGAGAAAAATTTAAAGGATGAGCCCGCAGCCAATCACATCATGCCACGTGGCATCTAAGTTTCGTATGACAATCACGGGACCTCAAGAGCCCAGGGAATATATATTTGAGCCAATCGTGCCTCAACCAAAACACTCGTCACAACAATAGTTGTGCCCATAGACCAACTAAATCTCAACAACCAATAGTTTACATAGACCGAAATCTCAAGGTACAAGTATTCCAAACAACCACAGATTTACAACTGATCAGTTCACAGTTAAGAGGATTAAACATAGAAGATGACCAAGCACATGCGTTTTGGTCAAGTCAGCCAAACTATAGATTACCCTAGAAAAACATCCACATGACTGTAGAAGGGCTCGAAAGAGAACAAACATTCGGGTGTGATCCTTTAGTTCCACAGCTAGACGCTGGAGACACCCTCGTAGATATAGATACCAGCTTAAGAATCCAGGTTGTAAGAACGCCTGTAAGGTATTCTGAGAAGATTACACAACTGTTGGTTCTAAATATAGAAGCTGAGAAAGCATACGATGTGTTGTTTGCTTCATTTCAGACCTTTGATTACAGTTATCAACCTGTCGCATAATGTTTTATGTTACAATTTCTGATTTTGTGTCAATTTTCATGAACAAGAAGTGCTCCACCACTCCTTTGGTGTATCACCCTTATCAGTTTAGTTTCAATTTTTGCATTTCTTATCCCTGCCTGCTTACAAATTAGGATAAAATTAGGATTTGAACCTCTGTAGTTGTGCAAATAATAGATCTAATCAGAGGAGTTATTGGATACTAGGGAGCTCCAAAATCATTAGTAAAGATATATCAGATTGAATAATCTCTATAATAATATGTCTTCTTATCTTATTCATGTAGAGTTTGAGATTTAAAATCTAAAAACATCATTAGAGGTAGAAATAGATTTGACAAAAACATACATGATAGTATATTGTAGCTGAATGAGTTCAATGAGATAAGAATGGAATTTTTACACACATAATTCAACAATAGATAAAAATATGGCTATGACCATCATATCATGGAAAGGAAGTTCCAAGTTGAGGATTAGGCATTACTATTTTATTCTAATAATACATATTTAAAAGGGAAGTTTCTTGATCTCGCATATGACCATAACAGGACCGCAACAACTGAGATTTTATGGTTGTGATCCACAGATCCCACAGCCTAACGAATCCATAAGAGAATTGGATATAGACACTGGTCTACGCACACTAGTATTTCAGTCTACTCCAATTCCACCTATCATCATCCAACAGTTATCCCTACTGGACATAACAGCTAACGAAGCTAGAGAATTCTGGACTAGGCCAGAGAATCGTCCATAGAGTTGACTATATTCACCATATGACCCTATCAGGAGAAATACACGAAACCATCCCGGGTCATTTCCCACGCATTCCACAACCCATAGATCGAATCACGCTAGAACTCGATATTGATTGGAGCCTTCGAGCAGTCATCCTTGCTGATCTATCTATCACACTGGTCCAGGTTAGAAGGGCCTTCTTTGCCTTAGATTCACAAATTCCATTAGTGCGTGTCAAAGATATTAGATTGCCTAACTAGTCTATCCGTATACTACCTATATTCCATCTCCACCGGCTGTCTCGGTACGACCTCGGGATGGGTCGGGTATGTGGAAGAGTCACTTGTAGATTCTCACGCTTGCTTGTCACTTTTCTGACGTACAAAATTGGTGAACCCAACGTGAAACTTACAATTGCTTCACCTTCTCTCTGAGAAGTTTCTTCTTATCCAAATCACCTTCGCTCCTTCCCATTATTCTGCGGGTATTCATATACCCCCCGAATATGTCAGGATTCAATGCATATGGCAGACCCCTCCTGGGTCTTGAGGCATAGTATGCCCAACAGAATAGACAGTCATCACCCTCACTCTCAATGTGGGGCGACAACTATTCAACTAGTCAGTCGTCAATGCAAACTCCAAGGACTAGATATAACTCGTCCTTCCAAGCAGAGGGGTTGGGACAACTCACTCAAACACAAACAGAGCCTTCAGGCTCAAACAATATGACATTTACTGGAGAATCTATTTCATCTCCTCAGATGCTACTTAGACCACATATTAGTAGACAATCAGACCCATACTCGGTTCTAGATGACGAGTACTCAATACGTTATCCTAGGAGTGAACAACGCTCCCCGGGTATATACCCACCTGTAGGAGGTTTGCAAATACAGCCCGAGAGATCTCCTCAAGAAAATACCTCTATGCCATCACTTATAGAAAATACTCTTAGAGATGCTTGGCAAGATAATGATGAGTTCATAGCAGGATATCACATACCTCCGCAAAACCATAGCATACAACAAATGCCACCAAGGCACGATATCGTGACTTCACCAAACGAAGTCATTTCAACTCTAATAGAGAAGGTTAGAGGATTAGAACTTTCCCAAGCAAGTCAAAATTCAAGATTCATACAAACAAGGAGTTCCAATCCTCCACACCATCCTAGCCAAGTAGATCTCCTCACAGTAGTAGGCACATTAGGTATGACTCCTCAGTATTCACAACAAGTGCCAACTAGACCCACTATCACTAGCACTGCTCCTCCTGGTCCAATACAGAGCAATCCATTCCTGGATAGTACCCCTTTGTACTTAAACATGTACTCCAAATCGCCACAAGGGGATATGTTCTCCTCTCCCGGCATGTTTGCCCAAATACAGGGGTTACCTTATGCCCCTGCCAACGCGTACGTTACGCCATATCAACAACCCGTTCCACCACCACCTCCTCAATAGACACCATCAATGGTTGAAACATATGCGATAGGGACTTATTCAGAATATTTGAAAGAGCCCTTAGATTTCACCATATGAAGCGTTATGCTTCCAAGGCCTCTTCCCAATTTGCCCAAGTTTAAGGGTGAGGGAGATCCAAACGCGCATATCAAAGCTTACGCTACAGCCATTTGAGAATTACTCCCATGGGATGGGGTTGTTGCTAAAATATTCCCCAAAACACTGGAAGGCATTGCTCTCGATTGGTATTACAGAATACCCGAAGCTTCCATACATTCATTCAAACAACTCGTGTCTGAGTTCATCAAAGCCTTCGACATAAACAAGCTATTAAGGACAGGAATCAGGGAGTTCTTACACATCAAGCAAGAACATAATGAATCTGTCACCCATTTCATCCAAAGGTGGCGCACAGTCCTTTATTCCTCAGGAAGCGCTCCAAACATGGATCAGATGGAACTATGCAATTTATTCCTTCATTCTCTCAGCAGAGAAGTGAAGGAAGAAGTCCAGAAGTTCCCACTAAGGACTTATGATGAAGTACTTGAGAGCGCTCTAAGAATAGACTAGGCAGCAATAGATAGTGGTCGTAAGATGTATGGAGCAAACGGGAGGTTAATCACCTCTACTCAAAATACTACAACTACCACAAACGTCAATCAATGACCCAAAATCCTTAACAAAAATCGTGGGGTAACAACGGATGGGGTAACCGACCAGCCCAAGAGGGTAAATGTTGTTAATACTCTGTCACAAACAAATAATCAACGAAACAAAAATTTTACCCCAACGGTCAATACAGTGGATTTTAATCATCCACAACAAGAATAACAACGGCGAAATCCCATGCAAAGACTGAGCCAAAACTCATTTGGTTATCAAAACCAAAATCAAAACTAGAAACAACAAAAATTTAGCCCTAATAGGCAACAGTTTGATCAGAATTTTAGGCCACAATACACACCAAACCAACAAAACATGAATTACAATCCCAATTCTTATTGTGGTTTCCATAAAATTCAAGGTCATGACACTAGAACGTGTCGTGACTACAACAAGTTCATGCAACGTTTACCGGAAGAACAAAGACACTTCTTCATAGATTTGTTTTTGGCAGATCCTGCGCCATCGCCACCCAATACATTCGCAGGGGCAGTTTCCCCTCAAAATGCTCCTCTCAAGATCTTTAACGATCCACTCCCAAATCACGATAATAATTGACTAAATTCAACGGGAGTAAACAAGGGTGCAATAATTGGAAACAATGACCATGAAGCCTCGACTTCGCTAAATCCATTAGTTGCGCCCCAACTAGGGAGTCAACCATGACCTAAGATGGTTGGATTGGTAGAATTAGACTCAGAATTACCTATTGAAGCTGTAACAAGGACACGAGAATATTTTTCTCAACCAAGTCCAAGCCACTCGCCAGACACGGATAACATCCAACAACTTACAACAAAACTTGTGGGTGCTTACGATTTAATTAATGATCTAACGAAAACCTTCTCGCATATTTCGTTCCTTGACTTGCTAAAGAACCCCCCTGCCCACAGGGCCGCTCTTTTAGAGGCACTAGGCTTAGGTCATTTAATTAATATCACTCCACCACCCGAAACACAGGTAAATCATATGGACTTTGATGTTCATCCTCCAGGACAGGTAAATACAGATGTCGAATTCATATTCGACATAAGTAAAATGCCTACAGATGCTGAGATCGCACGCCGAGGCGATCCAGCCTTACACTTGCAAGTGTGGGGTTTACAATAATTACGTAAAATGGGTGATGGTTGACGATGGGGCTGCGGTTAACATAGTCCCTTTCTCTTTCCTCCAAAAACTAGGATATGGAGAAACGAACTGTTCTACTACATGAAATACCTTGAGAGGCTATGATAGCCTTAAAGCCACTTCGATAGGAACTATAATATTTCCAGTCACCTTGGGACCTAAAACAATCCTGACTGAGTTTTATATTATAGATCGGGAAACCAATTATAATATGATTCTCGACCGACCATGGATACACCGTATGAAGGAAATCCCTTCTACATTATTTCAAGAAGTAAGATTCTTGTATCTAGGAAAGGTATTTGTAGCCAAAGGTGATCCAAATCCATTTGACGTGCACCTAGCTGATTTAAAGAAAAGACCAGGTGTACACTCGGAATTTGAACTTCCAACAAACCAACTTAATAAACCCACTGACTCAAAGCCAGAGGAAAAGTTGATACCTACGACGGATCTCGAAACAACCAGCATAGCCAAAACAATTCCAACCCCTAAAAGTAAAACTAAAGAAATAATATCATTAGGGACTACTGCAAAAATTGTTGAGTTGATAGAACAAGATTCACCAATGTTCTTACCATTCGATTCAGTAGGCATGGGATTTTCCCTAGGTGTTGGTTCCTTGCCAGCAGAGGATCTCTGTATGGTAGAAATAGAGTGCGCAAGCACAACTGATGCCCCAACATCTATGCTCCCGGCTAAGTATTGGACTCTCCATTTCGATGGAGCTCAATGTCGCTGTGGAGCGGGGGCAGGTATAATTCTTACTTCACCTGAGGAGAAAATCCTCCCATTCGCTTTTAAGTTAAACTTTGAATGCACAAACAACGGCGCTGAGTACGAAGCCCTCCTCCTTGGTCTCACTTTAGCCAAAAGAATTGGTATTGACAGCATCAGAGTCTTAGGAGACTCGCAATTAGTGATAAACCAAGTTTCTGAAATATATGAAACTAAAGCTGAACATTTACAACTCTACAAAGACACTGTGTTAGATTTAAGCAAAGCGTTTAACTTCATATCCATTAAAGCAGTCCCGTGAGAGAAAAATCTCCTCGCTGACTCGATAGCAACTTCAGCGTCACGTTTTTACTCCAAGCAACGAGTTAAAAGATACCCAGTTCATAATGTCCATTCGTGATGAACCATTGATAAAAATAATGACAAATCCTCTTTTTAGCGGAAGTGAATCTACCATCCTAGACCATGTTGGAGATGATGCGGCTACTTTGGATTATTTAAATGCCTATGCAGCATTACATCTCTCCTATCACATGCTATATTTATCCCTGATTCCACATTCGTCTTCCTACTTCGGAAATCCCGTAACGGATCTTCCCTCACAAAGGGAACTTAGCATATACGCAATAGAAAATGGGGATGATTTAGATTTACCTCCAGCACCACCTGAGTTCGAAGAGGGTAACACCTCTTTAATCGAAGAAACAATCGATGTCAACATTGGGACAGAAGATGAACCAAGAATATTGAAACTAGGTTCTTCGTTAACCCCAGAAGAAGTGGAAATACATACTCAGGTTCTCAAAGAACATCAGAAGGTGTTTGCATTTAATTACAAGGAGATGACGGGATTCGCACCCCACATTGCGGTACACAACCTCGTCACTAGATCAGATGCAAAGCCAATTAAACAAAAATCAAGACCCATGAAGCCCAAAGTAGCTCTCATGGTAAAAGAGGAGGTAATAAAACTCCTTCAGGTAGGATTCATCAAGCCAGTTGACTACTCCCAATGGGTATCCAACATCATTCCCGTTCTCAAGAAGAACGGAAAGATACACATTTACATAGATTTCCGAGACATCAACAAAGCATGTCCTAAAGACGATTTCCCATTACCATCCATCAGATGTTATCGTTGATGCAACAACTGGTTTTGAGATCTTGTCTCTCATGGATGGATTCTCAGGATACAATCAAATCAGAATATCCCGAGCAAGATCAAGCTAAAACCATGTTTATAACTCCTTGGGGAACCTATTGCTACGTTGTTATGCCATTCGGTCTCCAAGAACGCCGGTGCTACGTACCAGCGGGCTATGACATATATATTTCACGATCTAATTCATAAAATCATGGAATCTTACATTGATGACTTATTGGCTAAGGCCAAGAAGCGTTGTGACCACTCCCAAAGTACTCCGCATCATTCTTTCACGCCTAATAGAATACGGAGTTACGCTAAACCCAGAGAAATGCGTCTTTAGTGTAACGGGAGGGAAGCTCCTAGGTTATATCATATCATCACGAGGAATAGATGTTGACCCAACCAAAATCTCAGGCTTTCCTCAAAATGGTTCCACCTTCTAGACGAATATGGAATCAGGTCATTTCTCGGAAAGCTAGGTGCAATCCGGAGATTTATCCCGGACCTAAGCTTCGTCGTTCATCCAATCAACAATTTACTCAAGAAGGACTATAGCATTGATTGGACTGAAGATTGCAATGAAGATTTTGATGCAGTTAAAGCATTTTCTGTTATCACCACCTACGCTAATGCCACCTAAGCTGGAACGCCCGTTAATTCTTATACTCACGGGCTACCGATGTCTCGCTGGCCTGTATGTTGGCCCAAGAAGACGATAACAAGAGAGAACGTGTGATTTATTTTATTAGCCGAACACTGCTCGACTATGAAACACGCTATACATAGGCAGAACGAGAATGCCTTGCCATAGTATTTGCTACTAAATGTCTAAGACATTACATGCTGAATCAAGAAACGAAGGTCATGGTAAAAACAGACCATTTACAGACTTTTTCTCACACAAGGTTCCTTGTCTAAAAAGGTTGGACGTTTTTATAACCTTAATGGGAGAGTTCGAATTAACATTTGTAAATCATAAGTCAATAAAAGGACAAATCATTGCGGATTGGTTAGCTGATAATCCGTTGGACGGGGGAGATCTAGTAGATCTAGATTTTCCCGATGAATGCATATACTACGTCGAAACCCAACCTGCTATATCTGAGTGCCCTTGGTATGCTGATATCATTAGCTATATCATGGACCATATGTATCCAGAAGGAGCTACACCGCAATAAAAAAAAGGCAGTTACGCATTATCATAGCTAAGTACGTTATTATAGAGCAAGTTCTCTATCGAAAGGCGTTCGATGGAATGCTTTTAAGGTGTGTTGACACAGAAGAATCCAAGAAGATTCTCTATGAACCTCACAGCGGTATATGTGGAGGCCACTTTGGTGGCCATGCCACCACTCGAAAAATACATCGAACGGGCTATTTCTGGCCCACTCTAGAACATGACGCAATAGAGTTTGTACGCAGGTGTCATAAATTGTCAGGAGTTCTCTCATGAGATCCACATGCCGGCACAAGCTTTGCAACCGATCGCTACTCTTCTCCGTGGCCCTTTTCCCTACATGGGGCCCTGGACTTGATGGGAAGGTCTCTCCCTCATCTACAGACAGCCACAATTTTATAATTACGGCCCCTGAATATTTCACCAATGGTAGAGGCCATGCTCTTACCACTGTACCGCCCTGTTTATTACTCTCCAACTTCATTTTGAACCAAATCATTTGCAGGTAAACGGTATCTCCCGCAAATCATTAATCTAGATAATGGAACTTTCTTTCAAGAAGTGAAGAAGTTTCGTAATTGGTGTCAGAATTCAATAACCAACCATAACCGGTCTTCCTTGTATTATCCCAAGCCATGGGTAGGCTAAAGCACAAACAAAACATTGAAGCCATTCTCATCTTAAAACGGTAAAGAAAAACAACGTGATGGCACTTAAATTTTATATCCAGTCTTGTGGTCTTGTGGCCCACCGAACTCAATAAGAACCCAACAGGAGCAACTCCTTTCTTTCTCGCTAGTATTTTGGGCAGAAGTAGTTTTCCCCACTTGAGGTCGGATCCCGTCTCCCGCATTTCACTACAGGGATTCTGGATGAAGACACTCACCAGAAGCATGCTTTCCAACTAGAAAGCCTAATGAAATGAGGTTTATACGCCGAGCAAATGACATGAGTCTATGGCGACCGATTGCTGGTAGTATAACAAAAAGTCTATGACTGATATATACGAGGTGATCTAGTTCTAAGACTAGACATCCGTAATCGACAGAAGACCGGCGAAGGCAGGAAATTCCGCCCAAATGGTTGGGCCCATACCGGTCACGAAGGACTGACGGAAATGGTGCATACCTCTTCTGCACGCTAGACGGGAGGAGGATTTTGGCGAACAGTCAATTCCTTCCCATCGCCTCCCAAACGTTTCTATGCATAGCAGCAATCGCTGCCTATATAACTATCTACATTGCATTTCATATAGATTAGGATCATTTTGTCACTTGTTCTCCACAAATTTGTGATCAAGGAATCTATTCTCAAAGCATTTTACAAACTCATGATGTTTTCTGGCAATAAAGTCTTTTAATCTACCTCTCCCCTCTTCGGTATCATCAGTCGATCTTGGAATATTTTTAATCAATAAAATCAACATTATGAAGTCCAACGGTAACCATACCAGATCTGCAAGTTTGTTCTCACGTTGATTCTTCTTAGGATAAGTGTCTTGCCTTGGTCTGTTCTAGAAGCTTCATGGTGTCACTCTATCCCATATACACCTCTCTTTTGGAAACAAGCATATACTGACATTTTACTCAAAAAGAAAGTCAAAAAGTGATTAAACACAAAAAATTATTTTTGTACACCTTTCTTGCCCCACCACCTTCCGGTGAATGAGCTTACATCTCTTACTATGACTTAGGGTTTGGGAAAGGATGGAAATGCCCTTACTCACCACCTATGCTGCCCACGTTGATAAAACCCATGCTTCTTACTATAGCATGGGGAAAAGTGTAGGGGTCCTCCAGACAATGCAACGTTAAAGGTCATAAACCCTATTGAAACTTTGAGTCCAACGAGAAATCAGGTGTTCAAAATTCCAGGCGTTAAAAATCCTAAAAACCAGATTTTGTCCTACTATGTTGCCATCTACTGTCTATCTGGATAAACCGCAAAGCAAGTTGCACCCAAAACTAATGAGTCATTCAGGTAGAGTAAGCTTGTAGCTTCCATTTGGTTCCGCCAAGCTTCTTCTGTCTTTCATCACTATCATTTCCGTCCTCCTCCCATTTCTCATAAATTGCGCCCTTCTTGCTCTTGGGTGATGAGCCCTCCACATCTTTACTGGTTGTGTGGATTTTAGGAGTGGGTTGGGGCAATTAATCTATTCATCATAACTGGTTATTTTCACATCACTTGCCAAAACAGCATATTATCAAATTGCTAACAAAAGTTAAGATTCAAGATCACAGTATATCTACAATATCATTATCAGGCATCATGAACACAAAAGAAAAGCAACATTTGCAATCATCTATTTTACATTGCATACATTCTAGAAAGCATAAAAACTACATCGTAGTATAACACAAGTATTTGAAATAGAAAGGACACACATAGTGACAGTTTTTGATCCAATAATTAACGCAATATATAAAATAATCAATGTTTGTATACAATGCCATCATGGCACTAGCATGGTCAAAACACTCAAAGAGCCCATAATAACAAAATAATCTATAATACAAAAAGTGCTAATGAGCCAAGTGGCCTCTCAACCCCTACGCGATCCTGCTGAAGTGTGCGCCCATCGCCTAGGACTTCCGTCTACACCGGCGCTCTGAATGGACATAGCTCAGGGTCCCGAGGAGCACCGTTGTCTCACCATGAGAGTTGCTCCGCCCCACTCCTCACAAGATGCTCGTTTGTCCGATCACCTGCCTGCCACTCTGTACGAGAGTCGACAACCATCTTGGCCACATGCCAAACGCGAGCGAATACTCGATGGGCCTGCCGGCTGCTAGGGCTCCCCGCCATCACATATAGCCCGCACGGGTCTTATCCATAGGGATCACGGGAGAATAGTGCATACCCTACAGATAGATCCCTCACTCGTCTACAGTCTCTGCAAACAAAGAACGAAAGACGAATTAGAAACCTGAGCAATAGGCTACAATTCCAAGATACAAATATAAGGAGAGATAGCAGTTAAAAAAACAGTCCCTAAGTCAAACTAACACTGAAGGGAAGAGATACTTACTCGGATCACCGGGGCCTCCAA